>CAUYQV010087460.1:0-40909 GCA_963574575.1 Galagoides demidoff | reverse complement strand
AGCTATCCCCCTGGGTAGAGTGCCATGGCATCACAGCTCATAGCAACCTCCAACTCCTGGGCTCAAGCGAGTCTCCTGCCTCCGCCTCCCAAGTAGCTGGGACCACAGGTGCCCGCCACAACACCCGGCCATTTTTTTTTTTTTTTTGGTGCAGCCATCATTGTTGTTTGGCGGGCCTGGGCTGGGGATTCTAACCCGCCACCTTAGGTGTACGTGGCTGGCGCCTTAGCCGATTGAGCCACAGGCACTGAGCCTGTCAGTTGTTTCTTTTGCTGTGCAGAAGCTTTTTAATTTGATGTCATTCTGTTTGTCTATTTTTGCTTTATAATCTGCGCTTTTGGGGTTAAATGCAAAAAAATTAATCCAGACCAATATCTTGCAGTGTTTCTTCTGTGTTTTCTTCTAGTAGCTTTACAGTTTCTGGTCACACATTTGTGTCTTCAATCCCAAATAGAAATTTTAGAACTGAAAAATATAACAGAAATAAAATCTCACTGGATGGGCTAAATAGCAGGATGGAGACGACAGGAAAGAATCAGTGAATTTGAAGATATATTAATAGAAATACCCCACCTGAATAATATAGAAAAAAAACAGATTGGGGAAAAAGTAGTCTGGGAGAGAAAAGAACAGATCTCCGGGGGCCTGTAGAACTATAGTAAAGGCCTAACATTTGTGTCTTTGAATTCCCAAGGAAGAAGAGGGAGGTTGGGACCGAGAAAATGAAATACTGGCTGAAAACGTCCCCAGTTGGACATAAGACACAAACATATACATTCAAGAAGCTGAGTGAACCCTTAAACAGGATAAATATAGAGAAAGCTGTGCCAAGACACACCACAGTCAAACTTTTGAAAATAATTTTGAAAAATAAAAAGCAAGGGGGAGGAATCAGTCTTTCTGGTTTGAAGACTTACTTAGCTATAATTATCAAGATTAGTGTTATATTGATGGAGAGATAGGCACATGGATTAGTGGGACCCGATAGACTGCCTAGAAATATACCCATCTGACTTTTGGCAAAGATGCATAGGGCAGTCAGAGTAACACTGACTGCAATTATCCTGCCAGTGGTTTAGAAGAGGCTGGTGCAAGATGGCATGGAGAAGAAAGAGGTTATCTGAGAAATAATACAAAGGAAGAACTTAGAGTTGGCAGTGATTGGGGCTATGGCACACAGGAGAGGGGAATCACAGAGGCCCAGGCAAGCTTGGAGCTTCATTCACTGGAGGGATGGTGCTGCCACCATTGAACTAGGAGGATTGGAGATGGAACTGGAGATGGGTCCTTTCATTCATCTTGGGTGGTCTGTAAGCAGGAGGCAACTAGAAGTACAAGAAAGCATTCTAAATGAGAGCGTAGGGCTCCAGATGTTGGGTTTTTGAGACCCTAATTAGCATCGGGGTAAAAATCAAAGAGGTCAGAGTCTCAGAGTACTTACCTAGACTACACGGTTTGTTAGTGAGGTTTGATTATTGTTGACATTTTTCTAGTTCTAGTTTGAGTAACAGGGAGAGCAGATTTATTGAATCATAGCCACTGACGGTGGAGGTCAAGAAGGGTATGGTTACAACTTTATTCCTTCTAAACCCAATTGCCTTTTATTGTCCTCCTTGACCTCTAGGTGACCCTTCACTTCCAATGACTTGCCTCTCTTGGTTTCCTTGAAAATATTTTCTCATTTATGTGATGGCTGTCTTTTTTGCATTATCATAATCTTTTAATCACGGCACCCAATTTTAGCTTTACTTGATACTGGCCCATCACAGAATTGTGTCAAGGAAGTAAGACTCGTTTGTTAGGTGTCTGCTTTCTTCTGTAAGGCTATACAGGGCCTTTCAGCATACATTGCACAGCGGTGATTGCTACAAATCATTGTCTAGATTTCTATCGCTTAAAAAAATAATGACATAACTCACAAATGTCCACACACGAGCCTCAGGAGCAGAGCAGGAAAAGGCAAATTCTTTTCCCTGATACTCTAAAGCACCAAGGGCCGCATGTGTGCTGGCTGATTTATGGTGGCAGAGGCACTTGAAGCCAGGATGTGTTCTACATGGGCAAATGCTTGGGAGCACTGGGAAAAGATCCTGGACTCAAGGCCAGAGCTGTCCTGAGTGCGTGGAGCAGAGCACCTCACACACACCATCTCCCCTGGTTAGCGCCCAGGCTGCAGCCTACGTGCTATGCACCGGGTAAACATGAATGCAAGCACCTCTCCTGGAAATGTATGTTTCATGCAGGGAGGAGGCCTGAGAGGCAGTGGAATGCAGTGGTGAGGTGAGCTGAGCTTCAAATCATGCTTCTGCCTCTTACTAGCTGTGCGACTCTGGGCATTTTGCTTTACTGCTCACAGCCTCAGTTTCCTTTTCTATAGAATGAGGTTTTATAGAAGCCTCTTGCCTCATAGAGTTGTCTTGAGAATTAACTAAAATAATGTTTTATTAAATAATGTTTAGTCTAGTTAACACAGGCTGTCAGGGTTTGCCTCTAATTGGCTTTGGTACCTTGTACCAGTCATCTGATTTCCTTGTCTATCAATTTACTCATCTTTGAATCATGATTATAAAATAATGAAATCGGGGAGCTGGATTAAAACCTGTCATATTTGTGTGTGTGAATGTGTATTTTGTGTGCTTTGTGTTTCTGTGAGATGTCCGTCAGAAAAATCACAAGGGACAGAATGGTAGAATTAAAGAGATAAAATTGACTTACATGAGAATTATAAATAAAATCAAAAGACAAAAGTTAGCAAAAAAGGTCCCAACTTGACAGAAAATAGTTAGCATTTTTAATGTAGAAGAGCTCTTAAAAATCAATTCAAAACATTATGATCCCCACAGAAAAATGGGAAGAAGAGGTGATAAAAAATTCACAGACAAGACCGTATGCATGCCTAACAAAAATGGAAATCTATTCCAACTTTGCCAGTAATCAAAGGAGTACATGTTAAAATGACTTACCATGTTTTTGCCTCTTGTGACACACAGTGGCTGGTTGTTCACCAGATTTCCTCCTGGGAGTACAGGTGGACCACATTTCCCACATTCCTTTGCAGTTAGATGTGCTGCCATATGGCAAAACCAGGTTATAGAAAGTGAATGGCAGTAATTTGAGCTAACTTGATGAAGCTGCTAGCCCAATCCTCCATGCTTTCTCTTTTTCCTGGAAAGGATCCAGTTGAGGACTTCGAGGCCCTTGTGGAGCCACGGATATGGAAACAGACTTGTCACTGGGTGCCTGCGTGACTGCGTGGAGCAGAATGCCCCTGCCAGTCTATGTCAGTGACTTGACCTTCTATTGTGTTAAGCCATTGAAATTTGGGGATGGTTTGTTGCAGAGTTATTCTACCCTAGCTACTTGCCTATCAAATTAGGAATGATTATAATCATAACATTATTGGAAAATGTGTTTATTTCATCTACTATCTGTAAGATTTTAGGTTGAGACCATTCTTTTTGAAAATGATCTGTATGTGTGAAGGACCCTAAATAGTCATATCTTTTAGTTTAGTTTTTCTATTTCTAGGAATCTATCTTAAGGGACTAAGCAGAGAAACAGATAAAGAATTTTATATAAAGATGTTCATCAGATATTCCATTGTTAAGGGAATATCATTAGATGTGTTATCTGGCATTCATAGAATGAACTATGATGCAGTGATTAAAAATAATTTTGACAATTACTAATGAGATGCCTGTAATATAAGATGAAAAAGAATATAAAACTGTATATGTGATTTTTAAAGAAATATATGTAAAATATCCAGATAACACGTATAAGCATCATGCATAGTAGAAAATAAACATAAGAACAGGAAAAGGCTTAACAGTAGTTACCTTGGATTATGAGACAATGAGTAATTTTGACTTTCTTCTTTACATTTTCCTATAGTTTCAAACCTTCCTCAATAAATGAGTATAATTTTATGAACAGATTTTTTTTTCTAAAAAAATGCCACATTAACTATGATCTACTCCACCCTGAATCCTCACCTGGGCCTGTTTTGAATGTGATACCTGCTCTCTGTGTGTGTTCTTTGGTGTTAGTGTGCTTGGCACAGCCACCTTCCCCAATACACAACTGTGCACACAGATGTACACAGGTGCCTGACAGCATGGCAAGAGGCCATGTGTCAGTAGCAGGACCAGAGTCTTGTATCTGAAGATGGGAAGGTGGCCTAAACCAAAGCTGCCTTTTGTCCCATGGTCACTTGGCTTTAGCCAAGGCGGCTGGAAAATATATTGGTTTTGGGGAGTAAGATGGATCATCATCTTGGAGAAGGTTTGGGCAGCACATCAGAAAAGCTGTGGTTCCCATGCAGAGCTCAGCTGTGATAGTCTGATCTTTTTTCCTTTGATAACTACAGCACGGGGATTGTAAACTGCTCTTGGCAAGGCTGCTGGGGAAAGGCTGAGTCTGAGTGGCCAGGAAGGCTGGAATCTGTCTCTAGGTGTCTTTGATTCTTAGGTACGGTGGTCTGCATCCCGTCCTGGCTGTTTATTTGGGTGTTGGCGGCTTTGGGTGTGGAGTGGAGAAAGCCATCAATAGTGTTAATTTCAGAAACAATTAGCAGTTACTATGGAAGAGGAAAGTTGCAGTTCACAGGTTCAGATCCTGGGCTGGGCAGCAAAGCCTTGGAAACACAGTGTGGAAGAGAAAGCCCAAGTTAAATCTGAGCGGGAGGACTGTCTGTGATCACAGAACACACACTGCACCCCAGGCTCCGTTCTAGGCATGAGGGATAAAACAAGGAAGTCTGTGGCCCCAGGCTGGGAGGAAGCCGGGACAAGGATGTTGTAATGCTGCACTGTGACGGTTCTCACAGTGGAGTTCTGCGTGTGAGACCCGCTCAGCGCACGGCAACTGAACCAGGTTTCTGTAAATCAAGTGACTAAGTATTATCTGGGGAAGAGGAAGCATTCTGACCCCAGAAATTTTTCCCTTCTTTGATCCACAGTATCATGTCATCTGAAATTGAGAAAGCAACTTTGTACAGGAGCAGGAACAAATGGCTCATTTACTTTAAATGTCTTGCCTGCCTGAAATTTCTGCCCTTAAATGTTTTCCTTAGTTACCTGGGAAACGTTTTTTAGGGCTGAAAACAACTATAAACCACACCAATGTTAATAACTGTGAAAATTATGCAATTTGTGTTGTAATCCTTAACTAATCTGTGCTGATTACCTAATTTCTCCAGGTGAGGAAGGAGAAGCAAGGTCTTTTCCTTAATGGATAACAAAACCCACTGTGATGCATTTGCTCGAAAGCAGACAGGGAGGTTTAATAGATCGTCTCAGCATTTTTTCCTAATTTAGATTCTGTGGGTTTTAATGTCTCTCCGGGCAGGCCAGCCAGTCTGCAGTGTGGGGGTTCTCCGGGAAGGAAAGAGTTCCGTGGCTGAGTTTGGATATGGCAGGAATAAAAAGGATGGGCTCTGTGAAGCGGTAGGAGAAAAGATCGTGAGCCAAGGACGTGCTAGGGGAACATTCCTCTGGCCATCCTCCAAAGAGCAGAAGAAGGCTGGAAATGTGACTGGGCCTGGGGCTCTGGGGTCACCTCCCTCCACCGCCACCCCCAGTACTTCATGGCCTGGGGCAGGATTTCCTGAATGTGCTGTTGTGATTGATAACTGCCACCAGAGGGCTCGGGAGGGCAGGACCATGGTGGTGGTCTGCGTCTGTGGTGGGTGAGCACCATTATTTTTCTCCCCCCAGGGCAGTCTATAGACATTTGCTGAACAAGGGGAGAGGGTGAGAAACCACACAGGGGCCCTGCTTTCTAAGACATATAAAAGTCTGAAAGAAACGTGCCATTCATTCTCCATCCAGTCATCTGGTCATCCATTCTTTCATCCTGCTTTTTTTGCCTGCCCTTCTCTACCAGGCCCTGTTATCTGGTGACAGAGCTTTTGTAAAGATGACTGAAACAATCCCTTGCCTTTGAGAAGCTTCCCATACAGTGAGGGGCAAACATGAACAGATAATGCCTGGTATTTGTTAGAAGAGAAGGTGACCCTTTTTCTTTGAGGCTGCTAGACCCTGTCCTGTACCTCTCATTGTTGGCCGGCAGGTTTGCCCACTACATTGTTAATGAGGAGTGTCTGTAGGGCTGTCTGACCATTTTTTTTCCTTGGCCGCACAGTGGAAGAAGAAGAGTTACCTAGGGCCACACACCACATATACAAACACTAATGAAAGCTGATTAGCAAAAAAATAAGGTCCGTGCAAACTTTTTGTGCTAGCCAGCACCACAGATGAGCAGAAAAAAGCCTTGCAAAATCAGCATGTGCCCTCGGCCGCCAGCTTGGACACCCCTGAAGACATTCCTCAGTTCCTTCCCACTTGCTCTGGATAATCTTTCCGGTTGAGCAGGGTCACTTGGAAGGAATGACCATGTCTGTGTTCCTGTCTTTTGCTATCAGGCTGTTCTTCTTGGCAGCTACTCCAGCCAAATCTCTTTCTCCAATCCTCCATGTTTTCTCAGTGGCAGGGAATGTGGGGGGGACACTCGCACCCTTGTCCTGGGCCTGTGCCCCACTCAGTGACAGTGTAGGGCAGCCTCGTCTCAACGTCCCCTTGGTGTCTTCCATGCACACCTGTTCTCCTCCCCAGTTGCTGGCTCAGTGGGCACTGCTGGACTGCAGGCCCTCCACCTCTGCCATTCACACTGTGCTCTTTCTAAGTATATGGTTTGTACATTTCCCAAACACATGAGGCCTTTGGCTTTTAGTTTTAGTTTAGGTTTTTTGGTTTTTTTTTTGAGACAGAATCTCACTTTGTCACCCGGGTAGAATGCTCTGGTGTCATAGCAGACATTAAACTCTTGAGCTCAAGTGATCGTTTTTTGCCCCAGCCTCCCCAGTAGCTGGGACTGCTGGTGCCCACCACAATATCCTGTTAGTTTTTCTGTTTTTGGTAGAGATAGGGTTTTGCTCTTACTCAGGCTGGTCTCTACTTCTTGAGCTCAGGCGATCCACCCACCTCAGCCTCCCCAAGTTCTAGGATTATAGGTGGAAACCACTGCGCCTAGATTGGTATTTTTTTTTAAAGATTCCAGGAGCTTTTCTCTCTACTCCACTGGTCATCATTCCCCAAACCTCACCCCTCATCCAAGGTGTTGGTTGCCTGTGCCTGAGATACCTTGGATGCAACTGTGCAGCCTCCGTTTTGCTGTGATGATCCTCTAGCATGGCCTATGTCCCTTCTTAAGTGTGAAGGAAAAGCTAATCCCTGACTCTCTGCTAATAATGGAGGATAAAGGTGGCTTGGATGTGCCCTGCGGGTGGAGCTGACATCCTGGTACTTGTGTCCACCAACAACTAGAGTGTCGGGTAAGGGGTGATAGTGGCACGGGAAAAGTGGGGCCAGGTTCTATAAGAAGAAAGCTTGTGTCAGTGGCAGCAGGGCGGGAGAGCACATGGGTGATGGCTGTGAGGCAGGAAGGGGCAGGAACTGGGCCCAGTGTGGAGACGCCTGTCCTGGGGGGACCATCTGCAGTGCCTTTCAAAGAGAAACAGGCAGGTTCTGAGACCTTGTTCTCACCCCATGTGACTGGTCTGGATTGGAGTCTAGAACTCCCTCCTGAAATCACAAGCCCCTCATTCTTTGCTGGTGAGTCACTTCCTCTCCCCAGGGACTGGTGCTTTTGTTTGTCTGGGTGGTTGCTTTACATTGTGGGAGTTCCAGAGAACTCCCATGTGTGGGAAGGAGGGAGGCGGAGTGGCGCCTGCAGTCCGGCCTTTCTGAACCCAGACTGACAGGCTGTGTAGATAGATCCTTCTCTTCTGGAGCTTGAGCTGAAATCGGGTGGGGTCTCCCAGGAGTTTGGGTCAGGCCCTGAGGAGAAGGAGCAGGCAAGATACTGAGAGGTGGGCCTGTGAATTGTAGTTCAGGGCACGGTGGCATCCTGTGGGATCAAGGAGAGGATTTTTTTGGTCCTGGGTTCGAGCCTTTGCAGCCTTCTTCCTAACCCTGCTGCCCCGAGCCTTGGAGCCTCCTGCCATTTCCTCCTGGTGTGGGGGGACTGTAACTTTGGCCTAAACCAAGTCAGGTGACTTGTTTAGCCTTCCTGTAGGATCTTTCTGGACCAGAGAGAAGGTGCGGCCTCCATCCCCCAGGGAGTCTATGTTCTAACAGAAACTAAATTGTTAGATTTTTTTGTTCACTGTCAAGAGAGGTTATAAATCAGCAGCAAACCTTCAAGGGCAGACACAGCTCTGTGACACTGTGTGTGCTCAATGTGTGATCGGTGGGTGTGCTGTTCTCAAACAGATTTAGGGGGAAAGGTCACTCTTACAAGCTCCCTCCCTTTTCCAGAACTTACAATGGCTCTTTCTTGCTCATCTCACCTACATTCCCCTGGGGCCTCTTTGCAGGGCCTTAGGTACATGGTGATGTAGGTCTAGGTATGTGGACTTTTCAGTTTAATTCCCCCAAATCAGGGTTATAGTCCTCTGCTACCTTCTGGTCTTCCAGAGTAAGGACTTTTAACTTCCCTGTGAGCCCCAGTAAGGAATACCTACCCTCTTGTGCATGATGAATGCAGGTATTTTTCTCTTCTCTTTTATTCTTTTCTACTCCAGTAAAAAGAAAAATATTGGTGACTGGGCTCGGTGGCTCACACCTATAATCCTAGTACTCTGGGAGGCTGAGGTGGGTAGATTGCCTGAGCTCAGGAGTTGGAGACCAGCCTGAGAAAGAATGAGACCCCCGTCTCTACTAAGAATAGAAAAACTAACCTGGTGTTGTGACCAGCACCTGTAGTCCCAGCTACTTGGGAGGCTGAGGCAGGAGGATCGCTTAACCCCAAGAGTTTGAGGTTGCTGTGAGCTATGACACCACTGCACTCTACCAAGGGTGACAAAACAAGAGTCTGTGTCAAAACAAACAGACGGACAAAGAAACGTGATAATGACCCATGAAATTAATTTCATGACAGACTCATGGGTGGTGCCTCATGGATTGAAAAACAACTATTTAACTTAGTACTAGTCACAGAGGCTCAAGTGAATGAAAGAAACGTGGCTGAGCTGGTAGTTCTCCCAGTGCAAACTCCTCAGCTGTGTCAGGAGGTGGAAGTGACCTATCAAATCTAACAAGAGGCTGGGGAAAAAATACAGTAGCAGGTGGCTTCCACAAAGCATTTTTTTATTATACTGATGTAAAATGTTTTTATGTCAGTAAAACATGTTTGAGCACACAGCTGTAATATCTGTTTGGCTATTTATTTATTTTTACTATCAATGTATTATGTGTCCACCTTAAATGGACCCTTGACATATAAATTCAGAATGGGATAAAGATGGAAGAAGTCATGTTTTAAATGCTGTGCTAATCATGATGGCTTCATTCCCTTACTAGCAAACATCTGAAGGCTTGATGCACACAGAGGAGGGACGAGGTTGGTGGTTATCAACAGCGGTGATTAATCTGTTTTCATGTTGTGTTGATAATTTAAGATGTTTTTCTAGTGGACTGCTGGTCAGATTTGTTTAGGCAGGCGTCCCACACTGAGGAGCGCTGTTCTACCCCAAACTTCCTTCCCTCCGTGGTGCCTTTCCTCTCCTGATGGATGGAAGCTCTGTTAGCACTACCTTTGCTACCTCTGCCTCCCAGGAACCTGGAGGGAGTGGGCTTTGATAGCTCTCTTCCCGTTGTCCCCTGCAGCCAGGCACATATTCTGGAGACCTGACCTCTCAGCTGAGGGTCAGCTCTACCCACACTCTCCCACCACACTGCTTCCTTCCTCTACCATCCTGCATGCCCTTTAGTACCCAGAATTACCTCTCCCCAGTTGTTCCCCTTCCCCTTTGCCCTCAGTTAAGTCTTACTTGCCCCTATAACCCTAGCTTAGAGGCCGCCTTTGAGAGATCTCCTCTGGCCACTGCCCAGGGTGCTTTCTGCATAAGGAAGAATAAATGCAGTAGCCCCTCCCTACACCGACCACCTCCTTAAGTTGACTTAATTTTCATGGACTGGCCATGCACCACATTATGTATCAGTACAGCAGGCCTGGCTCCTTGTGTTGACACCTCCATATGTTGACCATTTTGTTAACAGTCCCTGGGGTGGTCACTTACAGAGGTTCTACTGTATTCTCATGAGAACCCTGTGAGGTAGTTACAAATGGTATCTACCCATTTTACAGATGAGGTAATTGAAAGACAGGTTAATTGCCAGAGTGCACCTGGTTAATAAATGCTGGTCTCCCACTCAACGTCTTTCAGGATGCAGAGTGCACACTCTTACCAATGATTCTAGATTATTCATTTATAATCTGCTTAGTGGAGGCCTGATTTTAAGTCCCACCTCCCTTGCTGGTGCATGAGTGACCGTCTACAGCTGTCCCTTCTCTTGAATCAGCTTATTTTATACTTAGGTTCTGAATGAACACTGTTTACTTAGTGCTGTAGCGGATGACACCACCCTTTTCCCTGGTGGTCTGTATCCCTGAGTCTTCCCCACCTACACTAGATTGTGAAAGTGAAACTTGCATTCCCCTAGCACAGGGGAGGTGAGGGGGTCACACGCTGGTCTTGATTTTGTGAAGACTTTTTTTGCTTATCTATAGTGTCAGATATCATGAAAAGTATGCAACAGACCTTTTTTTTTTTTTGCTAATCAGCTTTCGTTAGTGCTTGTGTATTTAATGTGTGGCTCAAGACAACTCTTTTTATTTCCCTGTGTGGCAGAGAAAAAGAAAAGGTTGGACACCCCTGCCTTGCACCTCAGAGAGGACCTGAGCATACCACCTATTAAGTAAATAATTATTGATTAGTTGATGCTTATTAGGAGGTTGGCAAAGACTGCATCTGCCTTCCAAGTCAAATCCCCTGCCGTGATGCATACCAGCTCCGCAGCCAAGAGCGAGAAGACCACGCCTGGTTTGCAGAAGTTTTAACTGTTCCAATTTGCACTTGTTGGCCTTCTTCCTGGTGGATCGCAATGTACTTTCTGGCCCAGAGCCAAGGCTTTAAGGGTCTTCAATACCAAGAGTAATTTCATGAGTTGCTGATGGCTAATTAGGGGTGATTAGAGTTAAGAGGCTTTACGTTCTTAATAACCCCTAGAACGTGCTGGTGGTAACTTAAAATCTTGATTTTTTTCCCCTGTGAATGGAGTTGTCTGAGTCTCATGACTATCTCTTCATGAATCCTTGTAATTTATCTTCACACTCCCCTTTTGTAGTGAGAAGGAAGTTTGAATTCCTGGGAAGAATTCAGAAAACAATCATCTTTCAGAAAACTCTGCCTTCGGTGGAGACGATCCTTGGCATACCTTGGAGCTTCCTAGGCTTTACTTATTTGTCTTTTCCTGCAAGAAAATGTGGCAGGAGAGGAGGCTGGACCATGCTCTATTCTATCCTCAAGTTCAGTTCCATTCCAGTCACACCTCCCATCCCAGGCTTTCTGATGCTGTTTATAACTTGCCTTTGAACCTATCAGCCAGTTTGAGGATGTTCGGAAATTCTGTGTAGTGAGGGCTTCTGCATGAAGCAGTGTTTGCAGGAGAGGGCTTTCCCAGCCCATGTTTACTGCGATAACGTGTTTTAAGTGTCGCTCGACTTCCGTTTGCATCCTTAGCATCAGAGCTGGTGTTTGTTGAGTGTCTCTCTGAGCCAGCCACCGACTGAGCATGAGATGTGCGTCCCCTCATTTAATCTCTGTGGCAACCTGCAGTAGTTCCTTAGGCAGTATTTTTAAAACAGTTTTATTGAGATATAGTTCATGTACCATACATTTCACCAGTGTGCTGTACAATTCGGTAGTTTTTAGTATATTCACCAGGTTGTACAACTGTCACCGCAATCTAACTTTAGAACATTTTTGTCACCCCAGGAAGAAACATTTGTACCCTCCCATTAACTCCTCCCCAGCGCCCTGCCCCCAGCAACCACTGCTCTACTTTCTGTCTCTATAGAGGTGTCTGTTCTGGGCATTACCAATAGACGGAATCACTCAATGCACATTATTGTGTGTTTGACTTCTCTCAATATGATGTTTTCAAGGGCAGCGCCCGTAGCTCAGTGGGTAAGGCTCTGGCCACGTACACCGAGGCTGGCAGGTTCAAACCCAGCCCAGGCCAGCTAAACAACAATGACAACTGCAACAAAGAACTAGCCGGGTGTTGTGGCGGGTACCTATAGTCCCAGCTACTTGGGAGGCTGAAGCAAGAGAATTGCTTAAGCCAAGCGTTTGAGGTTGCTGTGAGCTGTGACGCCACAATACTCTACCGAGGGCAACATACTGAGACTCTGTCTCAGGAATAAAAAGAAAAAGATGTTTTCAAGATTCCTCATGTGGTAGCATCATGTATCAGTACTTTATTGTTTTTTACTGTTAGGCAGTATTTTTACCCATACCATACAGTTGGGGTAACCCAGATACTTCAATGTGAATTGACTTTCTATGGTTCGATAGCCCATAATAGAAGGAGCTGGATTTCCCATGTAGGATTGTCCAGCACTGTGGCTCAGAGTCTGAGGTCATCCTTCCGATGGCAGTTTGCTGAACATCTTCTGTGGGTGAGACACTGGGCTGAAGGTCTGTCCTGTGAACTTGTTACCACATGTGCACACAATAATCAAATTTCACTTGGGAAATCCTGTCACTCTAACTGGGCAGTGATATTTTTGTTTTAATATCTTCCGTTTGCTCACTTCTTGTTTCATTGACCCAGAAGTGAGCAAATGCATCTCGAATCTTCCTAAGCAATAATTTGCTAAAAATAACATTGTTCCTTTCTGTTAGGAGTTGAACACCACTCCCATCTGCAGAGAATTGGTGACATCTCCGAGGAGCCCTTACTTCTGCCTGGACCCCCAGCATCATGGTTTCCCATTTCATGGGGTCTCTCAGGTAAGCGAAGAATCTTTTAAAATGAAAACAAGAGAATAAGAAATTTGATATTTGCATTTTATGATGTAGTTTCCTAAAGTGACTGGTCTTAAGGGTCTGCAGCTCACAAACATTTTTTAGGTAATAAGTACATGTGTGTAAGACTTTGCATTCTGAAGGGCCTCTGAGGCCCAGGGAGCTGTGTGTGCTGTTGTGAGGGGTCCAGGGGGGTTGGGGTCCAGGCTAAGGTCTTCTATTTTCAGGGAGACCTTTTCTAGGCTTCAAACAAAAAAAAATTTTTTTAAAACTAAAGATGGGACCAGATCAGTGGATATTTGCCACGGTTGCATAATAGAATTATCTGAAGAACTTTAAAAAATACTGTTTTCTGGTTGTAATCCTACAGATTTTGACTGAATCTGGTATTTTTTAAAAGTGTCCTCTCTTGTCCTCAAAGTGTCTGTCACTTTTATCTGCATTTTAAAATTTAATCTTTATGTCAACCATGCAAGCACCAGTCCAAAGTACTGTTATCCCTGTTTTAAAGATCAGAAAATTGATGCTCAGAGAGCTTAAGTCCTTCCTTTATGCCCAGAGTCAGGACTAGGACTCCAAGCATTGGAATGTAATCTGTGTTACTGAGGTCATTTAAGGAAGCTGACAGATCCTTTTAAAAATTCTTCAATCGAAATCCTATGTGAAAGCTCCGTATATAAACTAGACAATGACAGTATTTTATTAATATGAATTCACTTTACAGGTTCTAATATGTAACATTGATTCATGAGACCAATGAATCTATTTTGATAAACACACAAAAATTTGAAATCAGGATCGATGGATGGTGGCCTGCACTTTGGCCTCAGCATCTGGTTTATTTTGCACTGTTTCATCCGCAGCGCATTAAGACAGTCTTAACCCACGCAGGCAGGTACTCGCAATTGGTAACAATTCTGTGATGAAACTCATCCTGCAATCTTAGGATGCTCTTTAAATAAATTGACTGAGGATCTAGAAAGCAGGGAAACAAGAACTTTTTGTTTCAAAGTTGAATCATTAAGGATATCTTGTAATCTTTTCTTTTCTTAAATAACTATACATTAGCCCCAAATGCCTAGAACTTACAATAAAATGGTCTATAATATGTTATTATGATGGTGCCACATGTGATTGCCCAACCAGGGCTGGAGCATTTGCCAAGCAGATGCTCTTGGGCCCACGCCTGGCGTTTAATTGAGTGTAGTGCATGTGTGTGAGTGTTAGTATGTAGTTGCTTGTATAATTTTACATGAGCAGACATGTGCAGGCCTGAAATCCAAAAACCCGCAGAGAACTACAAACCTCTTTATCAGTGACATATTCGCAAGCATGTCAGGTACGGTCAGAAAAGGCAGGAAAAGCCTCATTCTGAAGTCTGTGTAATATCCAGCCATTAGCAGGGCAGCCCAAGGTAATGTTTGGTGGTCTCTTCAGGGTAGATATTTGGTATCTAATATAAATTAGCTTTTGTGTTTTTTAAAATGTAGTTTTAAAAAGAGTTTAAAAGGTATTTCAAGATATACACTATGCATCTAGTTTGTGGGAGCTCCAAAATACTGCTGTAAAGCCACAGGGTAGTGAGAAATGTGGTTGGACCACTGGGTCACTAAAAGATCACACCAGGGTTGGGCACTTGGACCCAAAGGGGGATGCAGAAGTGGAGGTCACAGCCAGATACTGAACTGGATCGAAAGGAACAGTGGATGATGAAAGGTAGGTTCCCCATGTGGTAAGCAGGTGTAAGTCTGGCTGTCATCAAGGCCCCTGAAAGTACTCGAAGACCCTCAAAAATGTGGCCACCCAGACTGTGCAAGAAGGGTGTGCCTTGGGAGAAGTCCCTTTTGTAAAGTTTTTTTTCTCCATGTCCTGGAATTTTAATTGATGCCCCTGCAAATAGTTAACCTCCTGTAATGATCTGAGCAGGAGGTGGTGAGGAGGCCACCTCTCTTTGACCTGTGCATTGTTTCAGAGGAATTGTCCACAGATTAGATGTTAGCAAGTGGCAGTAGTTGAAAGCTAGATGTGGCCTTGCTATTCTTCTCGAGCTCTGGGGTCCTGCCCAAGGGCTTGTTTGAAAGCGGGCTGCTCAGCAGGATCTTGCCAAGAGTCCTGCCATCAGGACTGAGAAAGAAAATGTGAATTCTGAGAGGGGGTGACTATCTAGGAGATCTCAGATGGAGATTTCTATCAAATCCTCTTCTTCATAAACTAGGTGCACATTAACCATTTTGCATCTCTGTTTCTAGGGCCACATGAATATATTTTAAATGGAACCAAGCCGAATCAAAACTAGAGCGCCTTTTGTTTAAATGTTTTTCAAAATCTTCTGGGGAAAAGGGCTGTGGTTACTTTAAGAGTGAGAAGTCTTTAACAAAATTGGTAGATGAGAACACACACACACACACACACACACACACGTGTGTGTGTGGGCACACTTGCATTTAAGGGATTTTACATATTTATCAAGGCAATGAAATACCTAAACATAAATTGGAAAAGCTGCAGGATTTCTCTACTTATAGAGAAACAATTTAAAAATAGAAGTTAGCTGCCAAGAAAATCCCTGAGTGGAAAAAAACTTTTAAGGGGATTCACAATTCTGATAATGCAGAGATTTTGTTTAAAAATCCCTCCCTAATTTTTGCCAAGCCACAGAGAGACAGCCAGCTTTCCCCTCATTGAAGGCTACAGAGAAGCTGTAGGCATTAACACAGCAGGAATTCCTTGACCTAGCTCAGAGTATATAGCAATAAAAAGAATCACAGTTAAACCCAGTAGCAGAAGAGGTGCTAAGATGGCAACTCTCCACAGATCTGGTTAACGGATTATCATTGAATGTTGGACAGGCTCTGGACACTATGAAAAATTCAGAGCAATTAAAATCCATTTGGACCGAAGGGTAGGCCAAGGCTAGATTAAGAAATGTTTGTCATCTGTTACAAATTAGAGAGGAAATGGCATCAAATGCCACAGAAGTGTTTATATTTCTTGAAGACTTGCTCCAAATTGTGCACCTTTTTGTGCATGTGTATTTAGATCTTTTTTTTTTTTTTTTTGAGATGGAGCCTCAAGCTATCCCCCTGGGTAGAGTGCCATGGCATCACAGCTCATAGCAACCTCCAACTCCTGGGCTCAAGCGAGTCTCCTGCCCCCGCCTCCCAAGTAGTCGGGACCACAGGCGCCCGCCACAACGCCCAGCCATTTTTTGGTTGCAGCCATCATTGTTGTTTGGCGGGCCTGGGCTGGGGATTCTAACCCGCCACCTTAGGTGTATGTGGCTGGCGCCTTAGCCGATTGAGCCATAGGCGCCGAGCCACGTATTTAGATCTTTATTAATATTTGTTTGTTCAGTGGTGGGTGGAAGGCAGCAGTACAGTAGTAAATGGTGATGGCCACTTAACACGGCCGGCCAACAGACTCTCTGCAGCCCATCTGCTTGGTCAGCTGTTCTCCCTTTACCTTTGGGCGTGCATCATCACTACAGTGGACATACTTTATGTTTTAAGAAACACAGAAGAAAACTTAACTACTATGCACCGAACAAGTAGTTAAATTGTCAGGAAGTAAAATTTGGCGATTTTTATTTTGAACGGTAGTTTTCTGAAGAAATACAGATATCATTAGAGTGATTACAGAGTGAGATGGTGATTTTTATAGATCTTACAAAGGAGTGTTCTGGATCATTTTAAGGGTTTTACAGGTTGATGGCCCTAGGTCAAGTGTCTGGTTTCAGTCTTCTAAAACAAAGTTTTTCTATTCCTTGATATATACTTCAGTAAAGTGTTATTACTTTAATGCCTGTCAGCCTACTCTGCTAAGAAATATAACCAAAAGGGATTGAGGAAATGAGAAAGAGAAAGGTGGCTGTTCCTGGGGCAAATGAAAAAGAGCCTGAACACTGAAAGGAAGAAAGAAGTGGGCTGAGAAGGAAGAAAGGGAATGCCCAGGTAGTGATATTTAAGGTATGATCTATTCGTGAAAATATAAATTCCCCTCAGGAGTAAAGAAGCATGTGATTATTGGGAAGGGATAGGAACTCAGGTAGTGTCTCTGTGCCAGAGATCAGGAAATAGGGAAAAAGGGGAGAGGGGAGAGAAAGAGGAGAAAGAAGGAGAGAGGAGGAGGGAGCTCGGAAGAGGCCAAGAGGCCAGGCCTGGATCACAAGGATTAAACTTCATGGTACTGACAAGGCAGGCCAGAGTTTGTGTAACTGGCATTGATGCCAATGTCTTGTTGATGTTTAATAGATACACTAGAATTTCCATAGTTGACCACTTCCTTAAGTTGACCTAATTTTCCTAGACTGGACACGCACCACGTGTACGTATCAGTACTGTAGGGTTCGTTCCTGTGTTGACCAGTTTGTTACTGTCCCTGGGGTGGTCAACTTACAGAGGTTCTGCTGTATTTGTTGAATAATGAATTAGTCAAATTAACAACTATCTTTTACGTAGAAGAGATATCTTTCCTGACCTGGATGGCTAGTTAGGTAATTACACAAGTAACTTGAAGTGTGGAGATCATACAAAGGACACACACGCACACACCTTTAACAATTTATTCTTAACTTAAAACACATGTACATTCGCTCCCCACTTTTTAGATGTGGGGCCAAGGGCTTTTCTTTGAGCACAAACCCGTGATTGTGCTTCATGCGCAAACCACACCCGTAAGTATTATCTGAGGTTTCCATTCGGGTTTCTTTAGTGTGGAGTGAGAATTGAAAGATATTTTCGAAGCAGTGTGAGTACCGGAATGATTCTAGGTTTTTATTATTTTTGCCCCTAATCATTTGCAGTTGTCTCATCCACACCTAATTTGCCAGCAGTTTTTTTTTTTCCTCTTGGCTGCTTGCCTTTATTGAGACTTTCCAAAGCATTCAGCTTCATTTTTGTAGAAACAACTAACAAGTACTCTTTTTGTCTGTGCTCTCTTTCGTGGGTTTGTGTACCATTTGAATATTTTATGTAATTACCAAGCAATGGCAACTGGCATAGACAGGTTTGGGAACGTGGTTGGCACTAGGTGAACATAGCTCACCCGTGGGAGCAGAAGCGTGCGCATAGACCAGGGAAGAACCTGCGGGGAAGCCCGGTAGGAACCACCTGAATGGGAGGGATAGAGATTAGGAGGAATTAAAATAGCGTTTTGGAGGACTGTCCCGCAAACCCCTATATATAAAATGACAGCACGCATTTAGACAGTATTAATTTTTCTTTACGCCTGGCACAGCTCTGTACCCGGACCCTGTCCTCATCACTCAGTAGTGTGAGATTTTCTGGAACATTCTGTACCAAAAAGGTTCAATGGAGTTAAGGTGTGATCATTGGCTGCCAACTCCCCGTTCTACACCCCCACATGGATTTAGATGCCTTAGGTTAGCACGGATGACGCCCCCATCCTCACCGGGGATTCAAACCATTAACTCCAACTTGCAGGAGTCTTAGGATTGTCTTCCTTTTTCTAGCAGGGAGTTCCAGGATGCACTTAGAAAATTCTTTTTCAGTGGAGAGTGCCAAGGTCACAGCAGCCCTTTGCATTTCTTTGGCAACTGGTATTTCCTCACTCTCTCTCTTCTTTCTGTTCTTTCTTCACTTCATTCTGTCCTTCCTTTCTTTCATTCACTTGGTATTTATTAGCCTGGGGATGGATCCAGACTATACGACTTGTTCTGCCGGCTGCAAAGACACATCAGAAACCATTTCCCTGAGAAACCTACCATCCAGGACGAGAATTTGCCCAAAGCGGTGGCATTTTAGGAAGCTTTGCAGGACACACCACCTCACATTGCCAGAGGTCCTGGTTTAGAAAAGAGAACTGCAAGAGTCAGTATCTAGTTAGAATAGTGTCCTTAAGTCCACACTCTAAAATGGAAACACTTCACTTCACACGAGCCAGGCAGGCCTTTTCCCAGAGGCTTTTGGTTTCTGATTGGGCTGCACCTGGGTTGTCCAAAGGTTTCTGAGGCCAAGGCAGACCCAAAGGGGGCTAAGTTCAGAGGACGTAGGCTCATTGAAAGTTCAGTAAGCAGAAAGGACACAGTTCAGTGCCAACTGGATTCAGAAAGCCCTGGGTGTCTGGGGGATGTTGTGTTCCCAAGACCACCACCTTGTGCTGTATAAATGGATAGATGTTCATACTGGTGCCTCTGAGCCAGCTAAGAGCGCCGACGGAAGCTCAGATTACTCTGTGTAAGAAAACAGGGGAAATAAAGAAAATGCACTAAAAAAAAATGGGAATATAGATGTCAGCTTCATTTATTTTGAAATTTAGAACGTCCTCCAGTGGGGCTGGATAAACAAGGCTTTATTGCCTCCACTTACTTTCTAATGATTCTTGTAAGCAATGGCAGAAAATAAAACAGATTGTCAAGTCACAGCCTCACACTGACAGGGGAGGAAAATTAATATGATAAAACGGCAAATCCCTGTATAAATGTGTCTTGTCCTTATGAGGCCCCAGAACACAGTAGTTAAGAGCCCAGGCCAAGAGTCTGACTGCGGGTGTTTAAAATTAGGCTTTGCCTCTTGGTAGGGATGTGTGCACGTTGGTAAATGACTTACCTCTTGGTGCCTCAATTTCCGTGCCTGCAAAATGGGCATAATAAAAGTGTCTGGTACGATGGTTGTGAAGACTAAATGGAATACTACTTGTAAGTGCGGAGAGCAGTGGTAAACATGAGCTGTCACTGGCAACCCATCTCCCTCCCTTGCTGCCTTCTCTCTTAGCTGCTATCTCAGGAAGGCAGAGGGCTGAGCTGAACCCAGTGAGCTACACGCTTAGCGAAAGTGTCTACTGGGTGGAGCTTCACCTTCAACCTGAGATTTTTGGCTCTCTTTTGCTAAGGTGGTATAATTTTATTAGTGCTCCGATGGCTCTAGAAATATCTCCTGGGTTGTAGTAAATAACCGAAGAAGGAAAGATACCATATTTTGTTTTGTTTTATTTTTATCGTTTACCCTATTTTATTACTTGATCTGCTCAAGTGATGTTGAGCTCACTGGGGTCGTCTGAGCACGCTGTGGCTGTGGGGGACCCACCCTCCCTGCAGTGGAGGGTGGCTGAGCATGTGGGGTGGGGAGCAGGGTTGGCCAAGCCTCAGTTCCATGATGTAAATCTGGTACCAAATTTCGATAAGCATTATTTTCTACATGAGGAAATGAAAGAGTGTTTAATATCTAGAACAGCACTGGGTGGATGGCATAACTTTTTTTTTTTTGGTTAGTGTGAAATGTTAGGTTATTTCGACTGCAAGGTGAATCGGAAAGTCTTGGTAGGAATGTGGCTTCCCCGCCGCCACTTGGAAAGGAGTGTGTGATTTGTTTGCCAAAGGCCCTGGTAGGCTTCAATCTGTCAAAACGTTGCAAGCTGGGAGCAGTTTGCCAAAGCAAACTATCAGAGTGAAATAACACACAATGTGCATACACACAGACACATACATGCACTCCTGTGCCCCACATATTAATGTCTAATTGGGTCAAAAGGAACAAGGATTTGGGCTAGGTTGTTGGTGTTTTGAAGAGGGGTGCTAACAGCTACAGGCTACCAATTAGCTAGGTATGTGTGAGCCCAGTGAACTATCCTAAAACAGTCTGCCGAGCAGGAGTGGGAAACGTTCAGCCCTTGGCAGTTTCATCTGGCCCTTGGGGTTATATATTGCTCTGTCTGCTGTTATTGTAGCCCAAAGAATAATTTCCCCTGTGGGGGAATTTATTCTATTCCATTTAGAGTAGAGCCCATTTCATAACTAAGACTTTAATTCCAGAACGAGTTTTGTTGGGTACTTCTATGCATTTTAGTTTCGTTGGGGCTCAATTAGATGAAAAGAAGCATTTGAACATCTAAATACAATTTGTGTTGCATTTTTGCAACAAGAGGCGCCAGCGAACATTTTGGGTTTTTGGGAGGGGTCACACAGAAATTCAAAATCCCAGCTGATTTTTATAAATCCCTCATAAAATAACTTTGAAAAGCTCCCGAAGTTACTTTGGACATTTCAAATATGGTGACTCACACTATTTTCACTTATCTTGAAATGTCAGAGGTCGCCAAGATGGTGAAGCATCATTCATTAATACGATGAATTCAGCTCTCACCACACAGCACCATATAGTCTGGTAGGCGGAGAATCCCTACCTAGACCCTCATCTCCCAGAGCTTGGACTCCACTGGGCGGAGAGAGAAATCTAAATGGATAAAGGCATGGGATGTGGGACAGTACGTGCTGTGAAGAGGCCGGGCTGGGAAGAGGAGGGTCAGGGAAGTCTTATGGAGACAAGAACCTTTGGGCAGTGAGCCGAAGGAGGTGAGGGGACGGGTAGAGTTGACCAGCAACCTAGAACGCAGCTCCTCTGAGACAGAGGGGGACCAAGCTTCTCCCTTCCTGGAGAATCTTTGACTCTCTCTCCCGCCCCAAGTCCCCCTGAGGGCTGTGGAAGCAAAACCTACAGCCAAACTCCAATCCGTGGTTATGCAAAACTGCTCCTGATTGCATCGCAAATATGCGGCTACTGTGCATGCCAAGAGCTTTGAGGGGCTGAGGTGTAACACATTTATGGAGCTGCTGTTTATTTTTTTAACAAAACCACACCAATCTGGTTTTCTTTTTAAATGAGTAAACAGTGCCAGAATGTGTTACGCGTGGTTCACACTTGGGGGCGGAGGTTCACAATGTGCTTTCTCACACATTAACTCACTGAAGGTAGGAGGACAGATGGGGAAACTGAGGCATGGGGGGGTGATTGGCCGGAGGTCATACAGCTAAGGAACATGGCCTCCAGACTTGTTCTGCACATGTCCTTGGTGTAGTTGTCCCCTGGATGTATTAAGGGGACAACTAGCAAACAACTGCTTCTGCACTGCTACCTGAGGACTCATCTCTTAGCTGCCCCAGACCCATCTCTGGAAGACATCTTGGGCAGCTTTTCTTTTTGTGGTTTGATGAATAGCCTTATTTGCAAGTACTAGAAAGTCCAAAATGAAAAACAAAAAAGACTTATGTGGCAGTGGGTGTGGAGGGAAATAGTTTTATTGGTTGAATGCCTGTCCTTTCAGTAAATAGTTTGGAATTAGACATCGGTTACATCCCTACCTAGACCTGCACTGTTAGCCTCTTGTGTGCTGAACCACATAGATCTGGATATCTGTCTGTGCCTGGGACAGTCCAGACAGGAAACGTTTCTATCATCTCATCGTAGAAAATTCTATTGGATGGCCGTGGTCTAGATCCTCAGCAAGTTGTAAATCAACTCTTTTATTCTTTTCACCACCAATTACAGATTATATTTTTCTGAATAAATCCCTTCCTTGGATAGATGCTGTTATAAATATACTAGAAAGTCTAGTCAGATAGAACAATTTTAGTCTCTCAATCTTCTTTCCTCTTGCAAGCTGGGCCTGGTCCAGCCTCAGACCCCAGTGGTGGAGAAGAGAGGGTTCGGCTGGTTTCTTCAAAACCTAGTTCCACCCCCTGCCCACTGTCTCTGCCCTTGTTAATTCCTCCAGGATGGAGCAGAGTAGAGGATCCCAGTGGAACTGATACCCCTTATAGTCTGGCGCTGGTGTCCTTGGTTGGTAGATGTGTCTATTTCAAATTCTTCTCTCTCAGGGCACTTCTGCTGGCCCTTTGGAAAGTCTCCCCATGCACACTGCTGCCCTGTCCCTTGATGCAGGCTCTGCCAACACTGGCTGACACCTTCTAACCTACCCCTGCCCCCTAGCTCCTATGCTCCATAGGTACTTGCCATACATCTGCATTTTGTGGGGGTCACATAATTGTGGTGAGCAATCTTTGGTGGGGTCCTTACCATAACCTAATCCAGTGTCTTTCCATGGTGCTGTATATATAGTTCAAGGGGAAAACACAGCATCTGCTCCTCTAAGCTCTAGAAATACAGACTGCTCCCACCCTAGCCTTCTTCCACTCTGCTCTTTGAGATGCTCCAGCCAGGTTGTGGCCTTTAGATACTTTTCAGAGGAGCACTGGACACCAGTCCTTATATCTCCAGACACTGGGGGCTCTGGGTCGAGCTCTCTACATGCTTGTCCTTTTTGCCTGGCTTGGAAGAGAGAGCCTACATCTCCTTCCCTTGGTGGGGGCAGGTGAAGGGGTACACTCAGACCCTTGTATCCTCTTCCAGAAAACCCACGCCCAGCAGGCTTCCCCATCCTGCAGCCTCCTGTGTGTACAGGTAGGAATGAGTGAGGGGATTAGCACAGCATGGCTGGGGGCACCCATTTTGTAGGTGCTGAACAGACAGTGCAGCCCTTCTCTTTGGAATGTGTGCATACTTAATACCCTTGGTCCTCAGCTCTGGGACCTCAGTGGCCACTCTAAGACAGCAACATAAAGGAAGCGTTTAAGACCATCTTATACCTCCCTTGTTCCCGCCCTTATCACACTATAGTCTTTAATCTGTCTGTCCACATAGGGGTCTGCTGGGTCATTCACAGACAATATGGTGTTGGGTGGATCTTTGGAGTCTTTGAGCTGGGGGAAGCCTTATCCTACCTGCACCAGGCTGTCCCCCAGATGCGGGCAGGTTCCTCGTCTCCACTCAATGTGGTGGAGGTTTTTTTGGACTGGTGCAGCATTTCACATCTTTCAGTTATGTTGGGGACCTAAAAAAGATTGGGAACCATTGTGTTAGTTAACTGTCCTTAGGGTGAAGCCCTAAAAAGGTCAAAAGATGTAGTAGCCTCTTTATAGGGATGTTCCCCACAGTGACTTGATGATTGACATTAATGAGTGACATTGAAATCAAGAGAACTGGGACATTCAAATTAAGTGACAGTATTTGTCTCTCCTATGACTTCAGGGATTTTTTAACAACTGTATTCATTTATTGTCTTTTTTTTATTAAATCGTAACTGTGTACATTAATACATTTATGGGGTACAATCTGCTGATTTTATATACAATTTGGTTTGCTTACATCAAACTGGTTAACATAGCCTTCACCTCCCTGACTTAGTTGTTGTGTTGAGACATTTATATTCTACTCTTAATAGATTTGACCTGTACCCTTGCAATATGCACCATAGGTGAGGTCCCACCGATGACCCTCCCCGGGGATTTTTATAGAAGATGAGAACATTTGAGGCTTAGAGATACTCCCTTTCTCAGTGTCACCCAGTGGGAGTGGAGCAGGGATTCTAGCCTTGATGTGCTTGAATCTAGAGCTTGATGATCTCTGCAGCTGTCTTGGCCACCTCCTCTTTCCATGCCTTCCTTTAATTAGATGACAGGCTGTAATGAGGGCTGGTGACAGTGGGGCTTGTGCAGCTCATCCAGCCCTGGAGGGCATATGTTATACCAGGGGTGGGCAGAGGCAGGGTGAAGATCATCCTTAACAGGTGCAGACCCCTCTCCAACCTTCTCCCACCCTGAAGCCCATGTATGTGCTACATGCGAGCTTACACTGGTGCAGTATCTCATTCAGTCTGCCCAACCTCCCGGGCCAGCTTCTGTTGTTATCCTCATTTTATAAGGGAAAGGCCAGAGGTGCAGGGCAGTTAAACATCCTGACTTAGAAACCCTGCTGGACAGCGGAGAGGCTGGAATCTGATCCCAGATCTGCCCTGTACAACACCACGCTGCCTCACCTCCTGTGGGGCTGGCCCTTTGCACCTTCACTGGGCCACGTCCCAGGGCCGAGGTTGGACTGTTCTCTCCCTACTGGGGACTTGACAGAGATGCTGTCTCCCGCTGGGTGCTGCTGCCTGGAACATACTCACAGCTCTGCCTGTTGCTGTTTTTCCTTCTCAGTGTCCTGGGTTCCCTCCTGCTGCTTGGATTCCAGCTCGTCTGCCCACAGCCCTCCAGTGAACACAGGATGGTAAGCCATGGCCGACCGGAGGTTTCTTTTTCTGCCTGAGGGGCTGGGGTCACTTCAGTCACTGCCCTGAGCTTTGTTTTATTTGGAGGTGAGTCTGTTTCTGAGAGGAAGCACCATTTACAGACTACTCACTGGTCCTCTAATCCTTCTTAAATCCCTGGAGCTTAAACATGTAGCTGGTGCCTGGAGTCAGGCTTTGATTGAGAGCAGTGCTGGCTTCGCAGCCTGTGTCTGCTGGAATGGACAGTTAAAGTCAGCAAGAAGACTCTGCAAGGCATGGACAGGACTTAGGGAACCCCTAGTGATGGTGGAGCACCGGTGGGTTTTACCTTCTCCAGGGGATGGGAGGATTAGAGAGGAAGTGTCACTGTGGCTATCACTATGTAAGAGTGACATAGGGAACCATGACCCTTGGCGGAGGGACACTGCTACTATCAACTGGTGGCCAGGCAGGGAGGGAGCTGGAATTTAAGAACTTGGCCCTCTTCCCTTTTACTCTTCATCTCCTGCTGAGGATGCCCTAGGGCCAGACCCAACCAGAAGATAGAACAAGAAGACTTTGCTTGATGCAGTCCCCAAAGGCCAGCCTCCTGGGCTGCAGAGCTGGGTGGAGAGGGGTAGAGGGAGTGTTTGGAGGGGCACGTAAACAGTGTTGAGCAGAGCCTACTTCCCTTTGGGCTGTATGTGTTTTTAGTAAATGAACTGCCCACTGTTGCCTAAACAAGCCTAGTCCTGCCCTGCACAGAGCACGTGCTTCATCCATGTTGCCTTAGAAACAGATGCATGATGGGGCTCTGAGAAAGTCCCTAAAAGCTCTTTCTGCCACTTGGGAGGTCCTGTGTCTACCTATAATGACGTTCCGACTCCTGAGAGGGGATCAGCCATTGGCATCTAAGCATGACTGAACTGGTTGGTTCCTTTCCTGAGAGTGTTTTCACGGGGGTGGGGGTGTTAGTAGAGAAGGGGGCCAAGAAAAGAGAGGATGTGCCTGGTTTTGACTGGATATGCCCTTCTTGGGAGCAGATCATGGTGTTTTTGTCAGGTTGGTCTAATTTCTTTAATGTTCTGGTGCTATTTTTCTGGGCCAGGTATCAGCCTCTGTTGGACTATATATCCTACCTGGGTGTCAGCTCAATGCAGGTGGCATCTCATGGGGCTTCTTCACTGTCATATGCTCAGCTCCTACAACTCAGCCTGAATGATTGAGTGGAAAACTGGCCCAAAGTCTAAGCATAATTTCACTGGATTCACTTGGAAATTTATACCTTCTCCATTGCATTATACCCATTCAAATTTCAAGACTTAGAAAGGACAATGGTCTATTTTTATTATTCAATTACATTATTTTAACAAAATAGTTACCAAAAAAATTTTAAAATTATATGATTTATTTAGAATTTGTTTAGAATTATTGGAGCAGCTAATTTAATATTTGAATCCATTTACCAATGTTCTTGTTGTTGCTCAAATAGATTATCATAACTGAGAATATTTTATAAGTGATCAATTTACTTTGCTGTTTTAAATTTTCAAGTTCATATATGTGGAACCTGAGCAAGAGGTTCCCAAATAGGTATTACCCTTATTTTTCTTAAAGTGTATGTTCTGAGAAATGGAAAAAAGTGTTTCTGAATTAATTATCTAAGAAAAATCTATTGACACATTGTAAATGTACACATTTACGGGATATAATTTGATGTTTTGATACATATATATGTTGTACTATGTGTAGTGACCCATTTAAGGTATTCAGCGTATCAATCACTTCATGCATTTACCATATCTTTGTGGTGAGAATATTCAAAAGCCTCTCTTCTAGCTATTTTATAATTTACAATATTTATAATAGAACACTAGAATGTATTCTTCCTGTCTTATTGTGACTCTGTACTGGTTGACCAATCTAACCTCGCCCCATCATCTGCTTTCCCCTCCCCTCCTCTCCCCAGTCTCTGGTAAGCCCTGTTCTAGTCTCTGCTTCTGTGATACCAACTCTCTTTTTTTGTTCAGATTCCACAGAAGTGAGATGGTATGGTATTTGCCTGTTTGTCTTTCTGTGTCTGGCTTATTTCATTTAACATGATGTCCTCCAGGTCTGTCAATGTTATAGCAGATAACAGAATTTTAGTTTTGGACAAATGGTATTTCCATTGTTTGCTTTATCCATTAATCTGTTTTTGGACACTTGGCAACTGTGAGTGCAGATGTCTCTTCAACATACTTATTCCATTGCCTTTGGACCTATACCCAGTAGTGGGATTTCTGGATCATAGCGTAGTTCTGTGTTTTCCATAGTGGCTGTACTAATTTATAGTCCCACCAACAGTGTGCAAGTGTTCCCTTTTCTCCACATCCTTGCCAACACTTGCTTTCTTTTCTCTTTTTGATAATACCCATGCTAACTGGAGTGAGGTAGTGTCTCATTGTGACTTTGATTTGCATTTCCCTGAGAATGAGTGAGGTAGTCATTTTTTTATATACCTGTTGGTAATTTGTATGTCTTCTTTTGAGAAATGTCTGTTATAATTCATTTTAAGAATTGAATTTTTTTTTTTTTGTTACTGGGTTAAGTTTTTTATATGTTCTGGATGAATCCCTCATCAGATGTATAGTTTGCAAATATTTTTATCCCATTCTGTAGGTTTTCTCTTTATTTTGTTGTTTCCTTTGCAGGGTAAAAGATATTTAGTTTTATGTAATCCAGTTTGTCTATTTTTTCTTTTGTTGCCTATGCTTTTGAAGTTTTATTTAAAAAATAATTCCTCACCTAGCAATATGTTGTAAAGCATTTCCCATATTTTCTTCTAGTAGTTTCATAGTTTTTGGTTTTACATTTAACATGTTAATCCATTTTAAGCTGATTTTTTGTATATGGTGAGGGGTATAGGTCTAGTTTCGTTCTTCTGCAGGTACATGTCCAGTTTTCCCAGCACCATTTATTGAAGAGACTTCCTTTTCCCTAAGTTGAGTTCTTGGCACCTTTGTTGAAAATAAGTTGGCTGTAGTTATATGACTTTATTTCTGTATTCTCTATTCTGTCTCATTGGTTTGCATGTCTGGTTTATGCCAGCACCATATTTTTTTGGTTAGCATAGATTCATAGCATATTTTGAAGTCAAGTAATGTGATACCTCCAGTTTTGTTCTTTTTGCTTAGTATTTTTGTTACTATTTGGGGTCTTTTGTGGTTTCATATGAATTTTAGGGTTGCTTTTTCTATTTCTGTGAAAAGTGTTAGTTGATATTTTGATAGGAATTGTATTAAATATGTAGATTGCTTTAGTTAGTGTGGTCATTTTAACAATGTTAATTTTTCCAACTCATAGTTATCTTTTCATTTATTTGTGTCTTCTTCAATTTACTTCTTTAATCTTTCGCTTCCTTGGTTAAGTTTATTCTTGGGTAACTTTTTTTTTTTTGTAGCTATTATAAATGGATTCTTTTCTTAATTTCTTTTTCACATAGTTTGCAGTTGGCATATAGATAGATATGCTATTGATTTTTGTATGCTGGGATTCTATGGAAATCATTTATTGGTTCTAATTGTTTTTTGGTGGAGTCTATAAGGATTTCTGTCTATAAGATCATATTATGACAAACAGGAACATTTTGACTTCTTCCTTTCCAATGGGGATGCCTTTTATATCTTTCTTTTTCCTAATTATTCTGGTTAGGACTTTCAGTACTATGTTGAATTGAAGTAGTGAAAGTCCTTGTCTTGTTCCTGAGCTTAGAGGAAAACCGAAAGCTTTCTTCAGTATAACATTAGTGTAATGTATTCTCTTCCCTGCACATTGTTCAGTATATGTTAGCTATGGGTTCCGCATATGTGGCCTTTCGTGTGTTGAGGTACAGACCTTCTCTACCTAATTTGTTGGGAGTTTTTATCGTGAAAGAATGTCGAATTTGGATAAATATTTTTTCTCTATCTATTGAAATGATTGTATGGTTTTGTCTTTCCTTTTTTTCAAATGTGATATTTCACATTTATTGATTTGCATATGTGGAACTATCCTTGCATTCCTGGAATGAATCCCACTTGATCATAGTGAATGATCTTTTAAGTGTGCTATTGAATTCTGTTTACTAGTATCTTGTTAAGCATTTTTACATCTATTTTCATCAGGCCTATAGTTTTCTTTTTTTGTTGTGTCTTTACGTGCTTTTGGAATTTAAGATAATGCTGTCCTCATAAAGTAAGTTTGGAAGTATGTTCCCCCTTTAATTTCTGGTATACTCTTATGTGAATTCGTGTTAGTTCCTCTTTTCCTTTTTGGTAGAATTGAGCAGTAAAGCCATTAGGTCTGGGTCTTTTTTTTTTTTTAATGAAAGAGTTTTTTTTTTTTTGGACTGATTTGATTTCCTCACTTGTTATTGATCTCTTTTATTTCCTGTTTCTTCATAATTTAATCTTGGTAGATTGTATGTATACAGTAATTTAATCTATTTCTTTTCTGTTTTCAAATTTGTTGGCATATAGGACCTCATATAGTCACTTGTGGTCCTTTGTATTTCTGTGATAGTAGTTGTAATGTCTTCTTTTTTTATCTCTAATTTCATTTATTTGTCATTTTTCTGTTTTTCTTATTTTACCTAAAGTTTTGTCAATTCTTTATTTTTTCAAAACACTAAGTCTTAATTTTGTTGGTCTTGTGAACTTTTTTTAGTCTCTATTTTATTTCTGTTCCCAGCTTTATTATTTGCTCCTACCAATTTGGGGTTTAGTTTGTTCTATTTTTCTAGTTGCTTGAGGTTCACAGTTAGGTTGTTTACTAGAAATTTTTATTCTTTTTTGATGTGTTTACTGTTATAAACTTCCGTCTTATAACTGCTTTTTTTGTATCCCATAGACTTTAGTATGATGTGTATCTGTTCTTCTTTTTCTCAGAAAATTTTAAATTTTCCTTTTAATTTCTTCATTGACTTATTGGTTATTTTGGAGCATGATTAGTTTTCATGTATTTGTAAGATTTCTCAATTTTTTCTTAGTGATTTCTTATTTTATACCATTATGATTTGAAAAGGTACTTGATAGGACTTCTGTATTTTTTAAATGGTTAAGATTTGTTTTGTGGCCTAATATATTACCTAACCTGGAGTATGTTTTATATGCAGTTGAAAAGAATGTATATTTTGCAGCTATTGAATGGAATGTTCTCTAAATGTCTATTAGAGCCATTTGGTCTATGGTATAGTTTAAATCTAGTGTTTCTTTATTTTTTTATTTTTTATTTTTTGAGACAGAGTCTCACTATGCCACCCTCTGTAGAGTGTTGTGGAGTCACAGCTCACAGCAACCTCAAACTCTGGGCTTAAGCAATTCTCTTGCCTCAGCCTCCCAAGAAGCTGGGACCACAGTTGCCCACCACAATGTCCGGCTATTTTTTTTTGGTTGCAGATGCCATTGTTGTTTAGCTGGCCTGGGCTGGACTTGAACTTGCCAGTGTTGGTGTATGTATGGTGCTATAACCACAGTGCTACACACTGACCCTCTTTATTGATTTTTGATGGTCTGTTGAGGATTATTCAAAGTAGAATGTTGAAATTTCCTACTATTATTCTTTGTAGTCTGTCTCTCTCTTAACTCTAATAATATTTGTTTTTATATATTTGGATACTCTGGTGTTGGGTACAGGTATATTTATAATTATTATTTCTTCTTGTTGAAATCAAACCTTTATTATCAAATGATGATCATTGTATTATTTTTATAGTTTGTGACTTAAAATCTAATTTATTTGATATAAGTATGGCCTCTTATGCTTCCTTTTGGTTTCTGTTTGCATGGAATGTCTTTTCTACCCTTCACTTTCAGTCTATATTTGTCTTTAGCAGTGTGGTGAGTTTCTTTTAGGCAGCATATAGTTGGTTTTTTTTTTTGTGTGTGTGTGTGTGTGTTAATCCATGAAGCCACTCTACATAGTTTGACTGGAGAATTTAATCCATTTACGTTCACGGTTGTTATTGATAGGTAAAGTCTTACTGCCTGCCATTTTTTTAACCCTGATTAATTATTTTCCATTTGTTTCTTTTTTCTTACAGATACTTTGTTTCTCTCTTCCTCTCTTATTGTTTACCTCTATGGTTTGGTGGAAGCTCTTTCTTATTTGTGTATCTACCACAGTTTATTTGCGGTTACCATAAGGCTAACATAAAGAATCTTATAGTTATATTAGACTATTTTAAGTTGATAACAACTTAACGTTAGTTGCATAAAAAAACTAGACTTTTTCCCTCCTCTCCATAATCTGTATTTTGAGTGCCTTAATTTACATTTTTATCTTTTATGTTTCTTAGTCACTAATTGTAGCTGTTGATGTTTTTGACATTTTTGACTTTAAACTCTTATACTAGAGCTGTGGTTCTCAACCTTCCTGATGCTGTGGCCCTTTAATACAGTTTCTGAGGGGTCGTAACCCATAGGTTGAGAACCACTGTATTGGAGGGTTGAAAGATACACATAGCACCATTATAGTACTGGGATATTTTGAGTATGATCATAATCATAGACTTAGACTGGTGAGTTATAAGTATTTTTATGATAGTAATTATCATCCTTTCATTTCCAGTTATAGTACTTTCTGAAGTATTTCTTGTAAAGTCAGTCTAGAGGTGATGAATTCTGTTTTTGCTTGCCTGAGAAGGTCTTTATTTCTCCTTTGTTTCTGAAGAATAGCTTTTCCAGAAATAGTATTCTGGCTGACAACTTTTTTCTTTCAGAACTTTGGATATATCATACCATTCTCTTCTGTCCTATAAGGTTTCTGCTGAAAAAAATATGCTGATAGTCTAACGGAGATTCCCTTATATGTGATTTGACATTTTTATCTTGTAGCTTTTAAAATTTGTTCTTTGACTTTTGACATTTTGGTTATAATGTGCCTTAGAGAGGATTTTCTCTGTTTTGTATTAAATATTGGGGACCTTTCCTGGATCTGGATGTCTGCATCTCTTCCAAGACTTGGGAAGATTTCTGCTAATTTTTTATGAAATCAATTTTCTGTGCCATTCACTATTTCTTTTCCTCTGGGTTCCTATAATGTGAATACTTGTTTGCTTAATGGTGTTCCACAAGTCCTACAAGTCATTTTGTAAAAATTCTCTTTTATTTTTATTTCCCTCTGACTGTGTTATTTCAAAAGACCTGCCTTTAAGTTCCAGAATTCTTTCTTTTGATTGATCTAGTCTGTTGTTGAAGCTCTTGATTGTATTTTTTACTTCATTCACTGACTTCTTTAGCTTTCGGATTTCTATTTGGTCCTTTTGTATGATACCTATCTCTGTTGAATTTCTCATTCAGATCATGAATTGTTTTCCTGATTTCCTTGTATTATTTGTCTGTATTTTCACTAAGTTTCCTTAAGGTCATTATTGTGAATCCCTTTCCAGGCATTTCATAAATGTCCTTTTCTTTGGGGTCTGTCAATGGATAGTTATGATATTCCTTAGAGAGGGTCACTTTTCCTTGCTTTTTCGTGTTTCTTGCATCCTTATGTTGATCTAGTGAAATAATCACTTTTAAAAAATTTTATGAAAGAGGCTTTTTTCTGAAAATGGGTCCTCAGGTATTGGTTGGGAATGGCAAGTTACCTTCCGTTCTGGATGGGCTTAGTAACATAGTACCTATGCAGATTCTTTAATTGTAATCCTTGTCTGTAATTTCTGTGATTGTCTCAGTGGGCTAGGCTGCAGGAGTTTGTGATGGCAGTGGCATGATTTTTCTGGGGCAGGAGTGCTGGATTGTTGTTGGGCCAAGTGCATGCTAGTGTGGTGGTTCAGCAGCCTGCTTGTGGGCTTTCCAGGATGGCAAGGTCACTTCTATGCTGGCCATCAGGCTGTGGTATGGAGTGGTAGGTGGGTGGCTGTGTGGGGTTTTCTCAGGTGGGGGGGGGCACCTCCAGTCTTGCTATCAGGCCAGGGGTTGGCATGTGTGGGCTGTGTGGTTGAGTGGATCTCTCTTTACGGGGGAATTTCTATCTCTAGGCCAGTTGTTGGACGGGTGTGGGCTGAGTGGCTGTGCCAAGCTTTCATGGAGGGTGAGGTGGGGTGGTCAGGGTCATTTTTGACTGGCTGTTGGGCTGGGGGCAGGTTGGGTAGGTTTCTAATAGAGTGGGGCTACCACTAGGGCAACTGTCACACTAGAGGTGAGTATCCATGGGTCAGGCCACTTCACAGGCTTTCCTACTATGCAGCAGGTTTATCTGTTTTCCTGGAGTATAGGGTACCTTGTGGGTTCAGACATTGGGATCTTGGTTGTTACTTTGTGCCTACATACCAGGCAACCAGGGTTATTGGTGTTGGGGGATCTGTATGAATGTAGTAAAATGATGGCAGAGCCTCAGAGGTAGGGGTGGTTGGTGGTTACTGGGTCCCACTGCAGAATGCATTCTAGCTGTGGGTCTAGTTTCACGATGGCACCATGATCGTGGAGGTGGGGGGTGGGCACCAAAGTGGAGTCTTCTGTACGGCAGTGTAGCTGTATAGACTCCTGGCAACTGTGCCCCCTTGGATTCTGGGATAGTGAGGACTTGGGTACCCTTTTGCAGCAATGACTGCCGGTTTCTGTGGTGGTGATAGGAATATCCAAGGATCTCCAGCTTACCTTTTCCCCAAAAGAAGAAGTACCCTCTGGCTCTGAGCCAATGGCAGACTGTGGCAGAGGTGGGATGCCTTGCTGCCCTCTCTCTCTATGATACTATCCTGGGCTTCTGTGCTCCACAGGTGCTTTGCTATTCCCCTGGTCCTCTCCAGTGTAGTTCCTTGGTCACTGCAGTTGAAAATAGTTGTTTATTTGTTGTTTGTGTCTCTTTTTGTAGAGGGAAATAAGCACAAGGCAACTCTAAGTCAGCCATCTTATTAATGTCATGCTATAAGTTATTTTGGGCTGTTGAATTAAAAAACTCAGCAAATAGTATCGCATCTTGAGATATGGCACCTCCATGTCAAAGTATTATTAACAACTTTTCAGCAGAATGATTGATTAAAATATTTTTTTCAAAATCATACTACAGAACAATATATTTTAGAACAGTGCTTAAATATAATAAATATATGCATTTTGGCTACCAGGTTCATTGCCATTTCCCCAAGAAAGGGTTCAATGCTTCTTTGGGGGTAGATTTCCTTTTGATATTTTATCAGAGCTTTGCCGAACTGTGGCTGTCACGCTGGTTCTGGTACTCAAATTCCTAACAGCAGAAGCAGCATTGCTAGTAGCTGCACCCATTTATTCCAGCAAGATGTGAAATACAGGCAATGATTTTTAAAGCAGGGGACATCATTTTTTAAAATAAAGGGCTATTGTAAATATTTTAGGCTTTATCAAAATTACTTTACTCTGATTTTGTACTACAGAGACAGCCATGAACAATGTGTGATGAACAGGCATGGCTGTGTTCCCTTAAAACTGTATCTACAAAAACAGGTGGTGAGGCAGGTTTGGCCTGTTGGCCACAGTTTGCCAAAAATTCTCTTGTAAAGTCAGAAAAGAAAGGAGTTAACTGCATGTATATATGCTATGGAATTTGAAGTTAGAAATTGTCTCCTCCTGGGACTTTAAGGAACCAGAGGATTTGAGGGGAAATTATATTTTTTCATTAAAACATAAGACTTATGATTGCTATCAAGTTGTTTTTATTGCTTAGATAAATCATAATTAAATTTTTGCTGACCCATTGTTTTGTGGCAATATCTATTCCCAACTTTTAGCAGAGAGCTGTGGGAAGAATTAGAAAACCATTTATGGTAAATTCTTAAGGGATAGTATTATTAATTTGTGCACACTATAGTTTAGAATATATATAAAAAAAACTAGCTGGTAAAAGACATCTTTTCTTTTTTCCTTACAATGGAGTGTCCAACTTTAGCATGTGGAAGCATTTCTATGGTGCAAGTTAATCTAAGGAAAAGACATAATTTGTTAATGCTGTCAAGCAAACTATGCGTTTCTATATGTTGCTTGGGTGACTGGATATATCTCATTGTCCCATAATAGTATAGAAAAAGAGGACCTTGACGCAGAGTGTAAGTAGCTCTTTCCAGATGTTTCTGTTAAGTTCTCCTCTTGCTCCTGTCATGTGAACAATATCACAAAGGATTGTCCAACTTCTATTATTGGTAATTAAAGATAATTGGCAAACAATTATATTTTTTAAACTTCTGTGGCTTCAATTGTGGAAATTGTGGATAAGGTGAGACCAAGAGAAGGGAAAAATGTGACTAAGACTTAATAATAAAAACAATAAGTTATTAGTAAGGGAAAATACCTATGTAGATTGTAGAAAGCTTTTACATCAATAAAACTGTTCTACTATCTGCCTAACATCCACCAAGCAAGTTGCTTTCCAGGTCATAATGTATATGGTAAACATACTATATATAGGAAAGATTATGGCCAGGTGTAGTGGCTCATCTCAGCACTTTGGGAGGCTAATGGGAAGACTGTTTGAGGCCAGGAGTTTGACTTCAACCTGGGCAACATAGCAAGACTTTGTCTCTACAAAAAATGTAAAAATTGACTCGGTGCCTTTAGCTCAGTGGTTAGGGTGCTGGCCACATGCACCGGGGCTGGTGGGTATGAACCTGGCCCAGGCCAGCTAAACAACAATGACAACAACAAGAACAAACTAGCCAGGTGTTGTGGCAGGCACCTGTAATCCCAGCTACTTGGGAGGCTGAGGCAAGATAATGGTTAAAGCCCAAGAGTTTTAGGTTGCTGTGAGCGTGACACTATGGCACTCTACCCAGGGCCACAGCTTGAGACTCTGTCTCAGGAAAAAAAAAAAAAGTAAAAATTAGCTGGTGTTTGGGTACCTACCTGCAGTCCTAACTTCTTCCATTTGTTTTTCTTTTAGATAGTACCATGGCATCATTTCTCATAGCAACCTCAAACTCTTAGGCTTAAGCAATCCTCTTGTCTTAGCCTCCTCAGTAGCAGTCCTAGTTTCTTGAGAGGTTGGGGTAGATGGATCACTTGAGCCCAGGAGTTTGAGGTTGCTGTGAGCTATGATGATGTCACTGCACTCTAGCCAAGGCAACAAAGCGAGACTCTGTCTCACGAAAAAAAGAGAGAGAGAGAGAGAGAGAGATTGACTCTTTTAGTTCCATAAATGGTAAAACCTACATATACTTCATATACTGTAATCACAACTGCTCAACATTTTTCTTATTAACTTTTTAAATTAAAAATACTTGTTTTTATTATAGAGAATTTAGAAAACAATGAAAACTAGAAGAAGGAAATACAAGCTTACTGCTAGGGCCACCAGCCAAAGGGAACTGCTCTTCAACCTGTTATTTATAGAAACTTTAGAAGAGAACAGAGACACTCCAGAATGAAGTGTAATGAGGTAAAATATTTGTTTTGCTAACTGATAAGCAAGTCACATTGTGAATAGCAGAGGACCTCGTGATGGGTCACAGCCACTGTTAATGCAGTACAATGTGCAACTGATGACTTCCAATTACCTCTCAACAATGTCTCACAATTGGACATTGGTCAGAAAGCCTACAGAATGGCAACAAGAAGTTTTAGGCTACATGAAGCTTTTTAAATTATTGTCACTGTATTTAAGAATTGAGAAAACTGTAGTGCTTCTTGAGGAAAATTATAATATCTTCATAACTTGAGGTAGGCAAAAATGTCTTAAGACACAAGGAGAGTACTAACCATAAAATAATTGTGCTACATTAAAACTGAAGATTTAAAAAAAAATCAAAATATGCCAGAGAAAGAATGGACAGATAAATTATTGACAGAGGAAGCCACTAACAATAAATATATTTGATAAAAGATTTTTATCCAGAATATGTAAAGAACCTCTATAAATTATTAAGAAAAAAAATCAAGTCATCCAGTTTAAAGATGGACAAAGCACTTACATAGGCAGTTGATATGAGAGGCTATCCAAATGCCCAATAGGTATATGAAAAGGTGCTCAATCAAAACCATTAGTCCTTACTGAGGTACAAATTAAATCTCAATGTGACACCACCAGATTGGCTAAACTGACAGTGCCAAGCATGGGTGAGGATATGGAGCCATTGGAGCTCTCATATGTTGCTGATGGGAGTTCAAAATGGCAAATTACTTTGAAAAAATGTCAACATGCCTGACTATTCTACTCCTAGGTATTTACCCAAGAGAAATGAGGACATATATCCACTCAAACACATGCATAATAATGTTAATAGCTGTTTCATTTATTAAAAGTAGAAACATCCCAAAAGGCCATTAACAAAAGAATGGATGAATGAATTATAGTATATTCACATAAAAGAACACCAAACAAGAATTTTAAAAAAAAGTTGTTTCCAGGCAAATTGGAGCAATAAGAATTGGATTTACTCTTATACCTGAAACAAAAACAAAATGGCCAAAATAGAGCAACAGGGACAAGATTTGCCCTCTCACTTGAAACAGCCTGGAATACCCAGATAACATACATGAAATAATGTTGTTCAAAGTCCTGTTCTTAGGCAGTAAAAGACAGTTCTCTCTCAGAGACAGGAAACAAATGAAGTGAGCCCTAAAATTTCCTGTCTTGAGGGTTTTCTGGTCTTGGTGCAAAGAAGGGGACTCCAGGAAAAACCTATTGTACTCCTTGAGTTAAGGAGTCAGACTTGTGAGGTGATGAGAGTCTTCTGGACAGGGCACTAGACAGGAGAGAACTACATGGAGAGAAGACTGCAGTCCTCTGCAGGGGTGGTCTTCCCCAATGACACAGCACGGGCCTGATCACCACATGGATGTGGGGAAACAACTGGAGGCTGGAGAAGAATCATTTGAGAGAATGAAAGAGAACAGTGCCCACATTCATTCAGGACCAGGAACAGTGACAGTTCCAGTAGCCAGACCTTAAAACTCCTAATCGAGGGGACATTGAATAAGATACACAGGAAGTTTTTGCCTCAGCTCACGGGAATAATTAACCCCAGCCTAACCCCTCTTCTGGACCTAACAAAACATAAAAACAATACTGAAAGGACTGAACTATTTCTAAATAGTTTAACTTTATCCTAGAGTAACAAAGCTCTAAAGCAGTGGTTCTCAACCTGTGGGTCATGACCCACAGGAACTATATTAAAGGGCCATGGCATTAGGAAGGTTGAGAACCACTGCTCTAAATTATGGGATCATAAAAATACCCAGCTCCCAATAAGGTAAAATTCAAGATGTCCAGCATTTAGTTAAAAATGTTTAGGTATGCACAGAAGCAGACAGATACTGACGTTATTCTCCATGATGAGGAGAAGAACCAATCAATTGAAACCATCTCAGAACTGGCACATAGTTTAGAATTAAAAGTTATTAAAACTGTATTCCATAAATTCAAATAATGAAGTACAAGCATGGAAGTTAAACACTCAGCCTTCTGGAGATGAAAATGACAAGGTCTGAGATCAAAACTATACTGGATGGGATTAATGGTAGATTAAACATTGCAGAAGAAAAGTTAAGTGAACTTGAAGATATAAACATAATAATAGAAACTTTCCAAAATAAATAACAGAAAGAAAAAAAATTTTTAAAGGATGAATAGAGCTTCAGGGAGCTCTGACAACTTCAGCTAGACTAATAAATGTGCAATTAGAGTAGCAAAAGGAAAAGAGATGGAGGAGACAGAAAAAAATATTTGCAGAAATAGTATCAAATTTTCCAAATTTGATGAAAACTATGAAACCAAGGATATCAATTAACTCTGGGCACTAGAAGCATGAAGAAAATGGCACCAAGTCACATCATAATCAAATTGCTTCAAGCCACTGATAAAGAGAAAAATTAAAAGCCTCAAGAGAAAAAAATGATACATTATATACATAGGAACAAAGTTAAGGATGACAGTTGATACCCTATCTCTTGTTATTCGTGCAAATGAAGCAACATCTTTAAAGTACTAAAAGAATAAAACCATCAACCTAGAATTCTACACCCAACTACAATATCCTTCAAAAAGGAGGGTAAAATAAAGATATTTTCAAGCATAGAAAGGCTACACCACACTCACTCCACAAGAATTGCTGAAGGAAATTCTTCAGGCAAGAAGGAAAATATCAGATAGAAATATGGATTTACACAAAGGAATGACTGCACTAGAAAAAAATAACTATATGGGCAAGTAAATAAGAATTTTTCTTCTTATTTACATATTTTAAAAGATTGACTCTTTAATTTTTTTTATTAAGTCATAGCTGTATACATTAATGCATTTATGGGGTGCAATGTGCTGGTTTTATATACAATTTGGAATGCTTACATCAAACTGGTTAACATAGCCTTCACCTCACTTACTTACTGTGTTAAGACATTTACACTTTTAATTGATTTGACATGTACCACAGGTGAGGTCCCACTGATTGCCCTCTCTCCACCCGGCCTCCCTCTTCCTCTTCCCTCCCCACCCCCTCCTCTTCCCTCTTACAACTGGGCTGTAGTTGTATTTTATCTTTAGTATGAAAGTGTGGGTGATTATATATTAGTTACATAATAGTACTGAGTACGTCAGATACTTTTTCTTACATTCTTGAGATACTTTACTAAGAAGAATATGTTCCAGCTCCATCCATGTAAACATAAAAGAGGTAAAGGCTCCATCTTTTTAAAGGCTGCATAATATTCCATTTCATTTTGTACATATACCCCAATTTATTAATCCATTCATGGCTCATTGGGCACTTGGGCTTCTTCCATGACTTGGCAATTATGAATTGGGCATATAATCTAATTCCAATAAGAGTATCCCACATACAAAATTCTGAAACTATAGATGTTGGCGTGGATGTGGAGAACAGGGAACACTTCTGCACTGCTGGTGGGAATGCAAACTAATACGTTCCTTTTGGAAAGAAGTTTGGAGATCACTTAGGAATCTAAAAATAGACCTGTCATTTAATCCCTCAATTCCTCTACTAGGTATATATCCAGAAGACCAAAAATCACTTTATAGTAAAGATATTTGCACTGGAATGTTTATTGCAGATTAATTCATAATTGCCAAGATTGACTCTTTAAATAAAAATATTTAATCATGTGTTTTGGGGTTCATAACATATGTATAAGTAAAATGTGTGACAATAATAGTATAAATATCAGGAAAGGATAAATGGAAGTATAGTACTGTAAGGGTCTTATATGTAAAATACCATCATGTTACCTGAAGTTATACTATGATAAGTTAGAGATGTAGGCTATAAACCAAAAATTAGTCATCAAAATAACAAAATAAGGAATTTTAATTCACATCCCCCAAAAAGGAAATAAAATGAATCCTAAAAATACTGAAATAGATGAATAAATGTATTCTTATTCTTATGTAGTCTATAGATGAATAAATGACTATTCTTATAGTCAAGAAACTCAATATTGTTAAGATACCTATTTTTGCCAAGTTGCTATATAGATTTCACACAAGTCTCAAGAGAAGGTTTTGTAGAAATTGACAAATTGATTAAAAATCTTCATGAAATTTATTCCCAGGCTGATATCGTCAAGAGTTTTTCCCACTCAGTTTTCTCCACAAACTGGAATTTTTATCATTTTGTGTCTTAAGTTTAAGTCTTTTATCCAGCATGAGTCAATTTTTGTAAGTGGCGAGAGATGCAGGTCTTGGTTCAGTCTTCTACATGTGGCTAACCAGTTCTCCTAGAACCATTTATTAAATAGAGATTCTTTTCCCCCATGTATGATTTTGTTAGGTTTATCAAAGATCAAATGACAATATGCAGCTGGGTTCATCTCTACGTTCTCTATTCTATGTCTCTGTTTTTTGTGCCAGTACCATACTATTTTGATCACTATAGCCTTGTAGTATAACCTCATGTCTGGTAATGTGATGTCTCTAGATTTGCTTTTATTTCTTAGAATTACATTGGCTATTTAGGATTTTTCTGATTACATATGAAAGGAAGAATAATTTTTTAAATTACTTTAATGGAGATTGCATTAAATCTGTAGATCACTTTGGGTGGTTTAGACATTTTTACAATGTTGATTCTTTCTGGCCATGTGCATGGTATGTTATTTCATTTGTTAATATCTTTTGCTATTTCTTGCTGGTGTGGCTGTGGAGAGTAGGGAATATATATATATATATATATATTTTTTTTTTTTTTTTTTGAGACGGAGCCTCAAGCTATCCCCCTGGGTAGAGTGCCATGGCATCACAGCTCATAGCAACCTCCAACTCCTGGGCTCAAGC
>CAUYQV010087459.1:0-22028 GCA_963574575.1 Galagoides demidoff | reverse complement strand
TGTGGTCCCAGCTACTTGGGAGGCGGAGGCAGGAGACTCACTTGAGCCCAGGAGTTGGAGGTTGCTATGAGCTGTGATGCCATGGCACTCTACCCAGGGGGATAGCTTGAGGCTCCGTCTCAAAAAAAAAAAAAAGAAAACTCCAGAGACTCAACCACAAGTGATCAAGAAATACTGTAACATCTTAAGATGTAAAATCAATGTTCAAAAACCAGTAGCCTTTATATACTCCAAAAACAGTCACATAGAGAAGCTAATCAAAGGTATAATTCCCTTCTGAGAATCTGACAAAGGCCTAATAACTAGAATATATACAGAATTCAAATTAATGAACCAAAAAGGAGCTAACAACCCCATCTATCACTGGGAAAGAAATACAAAGATAGAGAAAGAGCTAACAAACATATAAAAAAATGCTCATTGTCCCTAATCATCAGAGAAATCCAAACGAAAGCCACCCTGAAATATCACTTAGCCAACATCACAAAGTCCCAGAGTTGCAGATGAGGGCAGAGTTGTAGAAAGAAACATTTTTAATGGGGGGAATGCAAACTAATAAGCCTCTTTGGAAAGAAGTACAGAGAGTCTTCAGAGAACTCAAATTAGATCTCCTCTCTTACCCCCAAAATCTTACTACTAGGCATCTAACCTTAAGGAAAAAAAATCATTTTAGCGTAAAGACATTTGCACTAGACTGTTTATCACAGCTCGATTTATAATTGTCTAGCTTTGTATACATGTTGGCTAACATTACAGAATTTGACAAGAAAGTCTCAATTAAATCAATATAAAACAAATGGAAAACCCTTTAAGATAACTTTAAATGAATCATTTAGAATTTATAACTGAAATTAATTATATTCATTTAAATTGATGCCATGGCAATCTACCCAGGGGGATAGCTTGAGGCTCTGTCTCAAAAAATAAATAAATAAATAAATAAATAACTTAAAAATCTCAATCCCCTTCCCCAGTCTGCAAAGTTATATTCAGTCAAGCAATTAAGTACTATGTAATTATTATTTATAAAATTATGGTTATTATTTAATGGTATCATTAGCTTTTCATTTAAATTATCTTTTGTTCTTAAGACAATATACTTATTTTTTTAGAACAAAATGCAATGTACAAGGAACTACTATATTAATTGTTATTATCAGCAGATGTGATATTAGGATGGCAATGACCGAGTGGGCAATATTACGTGAATTTTTTTGTGTCACCATATATTTGAAAGTAAAAAAAAATTTTTAAAACTCTTGTACTATGTAGGATGATTTTTAACTCAGATTGAAATTATTGTATCTCTTTTAGAATTGAAGTTTCATGAAAGCAGAATGGCTTGTCTTCCCTCTTAACTGCTTGCTGTTTCCATGGAGAAAGAGTATTAAAGTTGAATGAATGTCATATTTTTTATTTTAACAAAATGGCAAATATTTATTGAGTGCTTATACAAGATAAGCAATATATATATCTCTACATTCTCAAAGAATTTCTGAAAATATCATCATCAGAGAGGTTAGTTAAATTAACTAATATTATATTTGACAGTGTTACAGTCTGATGGAGTTACAGAGTTAAACACTTCTTTTCTGTAAAGCAATTAATATGTGAATTATATAAATTTTGAACTCATAAATAACAGGAAATATTCAGAGGTTTTATTTTTAAAAACCCAGAATAAAGCCAAGTGTTATCCATTTTAGTTCATTCAAGTAAACTTTATGAAGTATTTTATCAAAAACACAATAAAAGCACAGGTTATATAATAACATAGGACAAATTCCCTAAAAGTTCTTGAATATCAAAAATGAATGACATTAGTTAAATTATACTCATATCATGATATAATTTTTAATAACTATTTACCAAGTCTAGGGAGACAAGATTGTTGAGCCAAATAAGATTATGATTTACAGATTATCATAAATATAGAAAAGTAATATTAGTGCATTTCAACACAGGTGTAATGTAAAATGTACAGCATAGATACATTATAATTAAAAGATGTTTCCCTCACATTCTTGAGTTGCTTTCTCCTTTTGATGGAAAGAGACTGTCTTTGAACCTACAAGCTGAGCATGTTAGATCAGAGACAGAGACGGTATATACTTAAGACAGCTCTCTTCATATCACTGTAAGTACAGTGAACTAGGTCCTGTATTTTACCTCTGGTTCAGCAAGGGGAATTCAAGCATAACAATTTTCACTAAGAGTAAATTCTTTTTAATAATCCAGTACATAGATGATAAAATACTCGCAGAAAAAATTAACAGGTGTATGCTTCAAATACAATGTATAATAAATGTAGCATGCTTTTGATGAGCTAATCTAAAATATTACAAAGTCCCTGATAAAAACCTCTGATCTAAAGTAAAGCTTTAAAATAACCTTTAGAACCAAACATCTGCAACTATATAGAAAGCAATCCCAGAACAAGGTACTTTAACAAGCACTTCAATCTGGTACGTTCACTCTTATACATCAGTAATAAATTAAACAACCCAATTAGATTAGTACCAAAGGTTATGAATAACTATTTTGCCAGTGAGATTACAGAATTGGCCAAGAAGCACATGAAACAATGTTTAACATCACCAGTGATCACAGGGAAATGCAAATTACAACCACAACCAGATACATTTCATAGCAACAGAACTGACCGAATCAAGAAAATATACCATAACAAGATATGAGTGAAGCCGTCGAGAAACTGATACTCTTTACATACTCCTAATGGCAAGGGAAAAATGGTTCAACCACTTTGAAAAATAGTTTTAGAAACTTCTTAAAATGTTAAACATAAGTTTATCAGAAGACCCGGGAATTTCACTTGTAAGTACATACTAGAAAGAAGTGAAAGCCTAGCTACACAAAAAATGATATGTAAATACTCGCAGCAGTACTATTTAGGATCAAGAGCCAAAAAAGAATAAACCGCCCATATTCTATCAATGGCTAAACAGGTAGACACAACCTGGTATATACAATCAACAGAATACTACAGGTAACCAAAAGGAGCAAAGTACTGATGTATGTGTGCTACAACATGGATAAACCTCAAAAACATTATACTAAACGAAAGAAGACATATAAAAGTCACTAGAACTATATATTAAATTTATTTATAGATTTCATTCATATGCAACGTTCAGAGAAGTCAAATCCCTAGAGACAGAAAGCAGATTTGTTGTTGCCTACCCCCGGGGGTGGGGCTGCAAACAGACACAAATATTTTTCTGGAGTGGTATAAACATTCTAAGACTTAGATTGTGGCACACCTCTGTCAACTGAGTAGAAGTCATGGACATGTGCTTTTAAAACCAGTGAATTTTCAAGGTATGTAAATTACGCCACAGTAAGCTGCTATTGCTTTGTAATAAAAAATAAACAAACATGATAAGCTCATAGAAGTCAGCAAAAATAAGGGGAGAATAAATGGTAAAAAGAACCAGCTAACAATGGTGCTACAACTACAGGAAACAATAGATGACTCAAGGAATTTGGCAGAGGAGATCACAGGGAAAAAGATATTTCTCTAATTAAAGATTTACTCCTGTTTTGAGCCAGACACGGAGTTGTTAACAAGAACATCATTTGCCATTCATACGTGAGAAATTGTGACAAGGACGACTTCACAATTTTCCCTTAATCAGATCTTGCTACAACCTCTTTAATCATGAGCTAACCTAATTATATTTTTCAAATAATGAGAAAGGAAAGACAACCAAAATAAAGAGAAAGCATTCACTCATGCTAAGGTCGTTCTGAAATTAACATAGCTGAGAATGCCATAATTGAAAGCTGTCCAAATGGTGACTCTGAAATTTTATCACTCATAGTTTAAAGATACATGAATAAATTCTACCCACACTAGAGTGTCAAGGTGTAACTGTAGATTCATTCCTAGGTGCTGAGCCATCTAGATAGTGGGACAGAAACAGAAGGCAGGGCCACACCCGCCTAAGGTTGTGAACCCCAAACTTGTTCATCAGGCATTACTAGAACAACACAGTAACTTACTTTTTCACCAGGAGGACCAATGGGACCTTGTGGACCAGGAAGACCCTATTTTAAAAGAATTTATTTCATATATCAGGTGTCTTATCACAACAATACACTTTTAAAATACCATAAATGATCAGCTCTCTGTTGCACGTGAAATGAATTATAAAAATCTATGTCTATCCCCCATTCTCCCTGAGGAGTTTGGAACATTATAAGGTGTTGTGCACAAGCTCCTCTTTTTGCAAAGGGATTGCACTGTGATGCCGTTCAGAACCCTTCTTGCAGGTGTGGCTATTGGCCCTAGCGTTCCCTAAGCGCTGAATGACTCATTTTTCTCTTGGCAAAAAAGAGACACCCTCTGTAAGTTTGCTCAAATTAAAAAAAAAAAAAAAAAAAAGGAAAAATATATTTTCCTACAGTAACATTTTAAACACTGTTATCCATACATTCAAAATTTTGAGGCTGTCAATGTCCCTTTGATTAGATAACCATCTTGCCCCCGCCCCCTTATTTCAAAGGAGCTCCCCTGGCTTAGACTTACTTGAGGTCCTGGGTTTCCTTGCTGACCTGGAGGTCCAGGCTCCCCTTGGGGACCCTGCCACAGGAAAATATAAAGAGTCTTTAATAGGGCTGTGTCACAAAGTAGGTTTTATCTTCTCAGTTGAGACATAGTCCCCAAATCAGTTTTCCCTCAAAGCATTTTGGAAAACATTACAAAATACTAACGGTGGTAGTAACTAATGTATTTAGCAAAATGTAAGAAATCTTTAGTTTAGATGTAGCATTAAAAGTTGTTTGTTAGTGCTCAGATTCAAAGATGAATTATTTTATGGACATTTGCCCCATACCATGTTCCCTTTTGGTCCTGGAGGGCCATCCACACCAGCCATACCCTTCAATGAAGAAAATAATATACAAATTCAGATTCCAAACCAGAAAACCAAGAAGACTCATCTAATAGCATGACACCTTAAAGGGACTAGAAATTATTTTAGGATTTAATGGAAATGGAGAAAAAGACAACACCTATACTCTGCTATTCACGTCCATACTGGACACCATCTAGCCACATTTTCCACGGCATGCAGGAGATTTAAAAGGACAACAATAAAATAGGTAACCAAGAGGGGGAAATAACACAAGCAAAGGAGGGAGAGAATGACGGGAGGTGGCATCATGACATCTTAGAACATAACAAGGCAGTGAACACTTGGCTGGATCCTGAGAACTCTGATGACCTGTCGGCTTTAATGAGTTTGGCCACAGGCTTTCCCTAGAAAACCCTCAATGCGTCCAGCCATACATACAGGCTGTCCTGGTATTCCCGGCGTTCCCCTCGGTCCCAGCAGACCTCGTGGACCCTAGAAAGAAAAAACAGAAGATACCTTCAGAAGAAATACCCTCAAAGCACACTTCTTCCTCTGAAGAAATCCAAGGTAATGTTTGGGGTACAAATATTTGCATAGCTTCTCTTAACACTCTGAAAGTGATGTTTAAAATACGATTATGGAACACAAATCTCCAGTGTTTAAACCGATCTAAAAGCCAAAATGGAGAACAGGGAGTCCTTAGTGCCTCAACGGTGTATCACTGACTCTACATTTGCCTAGGCAGCAGGTAGGAGAATTTTTAAAATAAGAGACAGTTTAATACTTTAAATAAGGCACTATGGAATGCTAACACCGAATCTTATTATTGAATCAGATAGACAATTCAAATGGAATTTGTTTTGACTCTTATTTATTTTACTTTTAGGCAAATTCCATCCTGAGGGACAGAAGTAGACAGCTGGAGAACGATGTATGCGGATTTAAAAAGCATTCTTGAGAGGCTTCTTAAAATATTACTATTTACATTTCCTCTCTCTTCCTCTCCTTAGTCCTCCTCCTCCGCCTGTCTCCCTTCTTTTCTTTCTCTAGAGAAGAATATATCATAAGAATTTACGGTCTCTTCTGTTTGTTTGAACTATTTGACTTGACAGGCAGGAGAAGAGGACTGTGGCAAAGAAAGACTGAAATTAGGAGGCCTGTTTCCAGCCAAGTTCTTCCGTTATCTAACTTTGAGGACCCCTTCCAGTTCAGTTTCCTCCGTGATAATAGTTGGTGGAGGAAAATGATACAAGTCTATTTGGCATATATTAAGAGCCTCATTCTCTTCTTTCTTCTGATAGTAATATTCCTTTGTCCTAAATACATAAATATATGACGAGCCATGGATGATGGGGGCCAAAAAAGAAACAGTGACGAAAACTAGAAAAGTTAATGATTTGGCACATGTAACATCTCTCACATTGAAGCTGTTACATTCCACAGTTTGTCTTCTCAGGTTTTTCTCTACAGCAAAAGAAGAGCTGTGTATTTCTTTGTAATTTCTCACATGACAATTATCTGGTTAGTTCAAGGATAACTGGGATATTCACCCGAGTTTATTATTGCTTTTTATTTGTGATACCAGACACTATCACTCAGAAACAGCAATGTTATTTAAAAAGAAACAAAGAAAGCTGCTTACAGCTTCACCTGGAAGACCTCTGGGTCCTATTTCTCCATCTTCTCCCTGTCATGGACAAAATGAATATGGGGATAGAGCAATTAGATGACATATCATTTCAACATGATTTTGTCCTCTTAAGTTTTAATATTAAATACTTATTTTAAAAAATGAAAAGAAGTCTTAATATACCCTCATTCCATCATCACCAGGGGCACCTGGAGGACCTTGGGGACCTCGTTCGCCCTATTGAATAAACATGAATATGATTAGCATATGAAATAAGCAGAATGTTTACAAGTCTGTGAGGTAGCAGTCCTGACCAAATGAAACAGGGCACTTGGCAGGAAGAACTTATGCTTTATTTACTCACCTCACCACGCTGCACAGATAAATTATATTTTCAAAACTTTAACTGGCTTTACGTATTCGTATGCCAGGAAAGATATCACCTTAATTTTCCACGCAACAGTTTTATATAAAATAAGTACCTAAAATAATTTTTGGATATTTTTAATTATTATAAGTGAAACCATTTAGAAAATAATATTGCTAATGATCTCTTCAAACATGGAAATGCTTTGGTAATTTTCATTTAAACATATTCTACTTCTGAGTAATTTAAATTAAATCAGAACAACCCAAGAGTACAAAAGGAATTCTGGATTTTGTAAAAAAGACAGAATTATGTATTGATCATGGCATACATTCGCCACACACTAGCTATTTTGCTAAATATTTGTAGTTTCCATTTCTTTTTCTTTCTTCTTTTTCCCTCCAATTTATGTAAATGTTGTCCTGCTTTCATTCTTAACTTCTAGTAAAGAAAGCTGTGAGGATCCAAAGCTGATCCTTCTTTCTTTTTTCTTTTTTTTTTTTTTGAGACAGAATCTCACTAGGTCACCGTTGGTAGAGTGCTCTAGCATCACAGCTCACAGCAAACTAAAACTCTTGGGCTTAAGCGATTCTCTTGCCTCAGCCTCCCAAGTAGCTGGGACTACAGGCACCCACCACAGTGCCCTGTAAATTTTTTTTTAATTAAATCATAGCTGTGTGCATTAATGCAATCATGGGGTACAATGTCCTGATTTTATATACAATTTGAAATGTTTTTATCAAACTGGTTAACATAGCCTTCATAGCATTCTCTTAGTTATTGTGTTAAGACATTTATGTTCTAGACCTAGTACATTTCACATGTACCCTTGTAGGATGCATCCCACCAATTGGTCCCAACAAGTACTCTCCCTCCAACCATCCTCCTCTCCCCTCCCTCTCCCTTTCCCCTTCTTCTTGGGCTATAATTGGGTTATAGCTTTTTGTTGCATTTGTCATTGTTGTTTAGCAGGCCCAGGCTGGGTTTGAACCCCCCAGGGTGTTCAAAAGCTGATCTTTCTTTAAGAGGTCATCTCTTTAATTCTCCACTAAATAAATTTACTGGATTGCTGCTCAGCATAGTGATATGTTTGGTGTCAGCAAGTTATCAAGTTATAAGCTCTGCCACTGGACTGAAAACTCACATCATCCAAAAGAAAATATATAATTCCCAGCACATTGTTATAATAATGGTAGACTGCCTACTGGTGTTTTTTCTTTTGAGTACATTTCCACAGATAAAATGTAAGAGAGAAATTAAGATATTTTCAAAAAAGCTAGTTATAAGAATAAATCTCCATAGTTGCTCTTCTATAAATGTGATATTTCCCATATACATGTACATAAAGATTCCATCTCAATTTATGTTTGTTTACAAGGAGTGCTTTAGTTTTTAAAAGCAATCAAGAAACTTGCATTGATGCTACAGGTAAAATTTTACCTATCTTTCTCCAAGTGTCTATTAGATGTAATTTACTAAATAGATCAACATATTTAAATTAATATTCTTATTATTATTTTAAAAAGTGTATCAATTATAAAATATTTTGTAACATTTCTATTATGTCTGGATAAAAAGTAATAGATGCCTCTTACCCTGTGACCTTTGTCACCTGGCAGACCAGGAAGTCCATCAAATCCTCGATCTCCCTGTAAAAAAAACAGTCATTGTCACCATCACACTCCCAGCCTAGGTATGTCCTATAATTTGAAATTGGTATATTCTTTCATATCCAGAAATTTGATTAGAAAATATAAAATTTTACAGAGTGCACTGATGTCATATGCAACTATTAACTCCTGACCTTTGACCCTGGTTCTCCTGGCATTCCTCTTCCTCCATCAGCCCCTGGGCGACCCTGATAATGTCAAGAACATCATTAAACAGGATTCTGATTAGCAGAGAGTAAAGAGAAACAAATTAACTGCTCATTGAAGATGTCCTCAAATATGTAATGAAAATAAGCCATACCCTTTTTCCAGGTTTTCCCGTTGGACCAGGGGGACCCTGGACACCTCGAGGGCCCTATATCAAAACATCATAATTAAATCATGTTATACATTTCTTGATCAATAAACTCAACAACATGAAGAGAGCTGGTTTTTGAAAGTGTTTTCTTCTTAACTTTACCTTCATGACTTAAACATAGGAAATTATTTTTATGTAAAAGTACAGAGAAAGCAAAAAAAAGGAATACATTTTTCTAAATGGTTTCTTGTAAAGAAAGATCATATTACTCAATATAATTTTCTTGTTTAAGTGTATTCATATGACTGTAATTTTCTTAAACAAGAAAATTATAATGGGTTGTACTAAATTTTAAAAATACTCTAGATTACTTACTTATTTTATTCTTAAAACTGTGGAGCTTAAGATTTTCTTTTTTTTTTTTTTTTTTTTTTTTTGGCTTGGGCTGGGTTTGAACCCACCATCTTTGGCATATGGGGCTGGTGCCCGACTCCTTTGAGTCACAGGTGCCACCCAATGTTTTCTTTGAACACACTCTTGACCATCCATACCATTTCTCTTCTCTTTTCCATCCTCTTTCTTTCACCTCTATACATTTTAAAATATTATCTCCTCAATACTTCTTTTGTTACACTTATTCACATTAGATTACAATACCTTTTATTATGTACAAAACGTTGAAGGATAATCTGTCAATACCTAAGGTAAATTTTGATTACCACCATGATATTATATTTTTAACTTTCAATGTGAAGGTTAAAATTTCTCAATTCATTATCTTTGTCTCTTGTAGCAGTACAACATAATGTATCAAAATACACATTACGTGTGGATCAAAATATAGGTTTAAAAAATTATATATAATAATAGATTATATGTAATTTCTGTATAAGTATCATGTAGGCCTTATGTTTTACTAACTATATCCCCCTTTTAAGGTTAATTTAAACAATATATAACATAGCAGAAAAATAAAACCACATTTGAAAATACAGATAATTTTCATGATCACTGTAATCTGTTTAATAGAAATAAAAATAAAGATTGTCTAGTAATTGTGCTTTAAAAACTAAAACTTTTAAAAAGTTAGTGCAGTGAGTGGACTCTACCCTGAACTTCAGTTGGAAAGCAAGGGTCAAAGTAATAGGATAAATATTTTTAATTTTTAACAAAAAAATTAAGTGTTAAAAATTACCAAATAAAATATTAAATTTAATTTATTATTAAATTTATTGTTAATAAAATATTAAATTTATTAATTTTTTTTAAATGTTAAAAATTATCAAATACAAATTATCAAATTCTTCATTTGATAGCATATCTCTTCATTTGCATTTTGGGAGTTAGGAAAAACTGCAAAATCCAAGATAATTCTTTAACTAGTTTTCAGTTTCATCTGTGTTTATAAAAAGAAGAGTTTGATCAAAAAATCCACAAATCTTTGCATGCTATCAATCTGTCAAAGGGTTGACAACTAAAACCTACAGAGAACTCAAATTAATCAACAGAAAAAGAGTGAACAATCCCATCTACTTCTGGACAAGAGATATGAACAGAACCTTCTCTGATGAAGACAGATGAATGGCTAACAAATATATGAAAGAATGCTCATCATCTCGAATCATCAGAGAAATGTAAATCAAAACCACTCTGAGATATCACCTAACTGCAGTGAGAATGGTCCACATCACAAAGTCTCAAAGCTGAAGATGTTGGCATGGATGTGGAACAAAGGGAATACTTTTACATGTTGGTGGGACTAATAACTAATACAACCTTTTTGAAAGGAAGTATGGGGACTCCCTCAAATCACTCAAATTGGATCTCCCATTTGATCCTGCAATTCCATTACTAGACATCTACTCAGAAGAAAAAAAAATCCTTTTGTCATCAGGACATTTGCATTAGACTGTTTACTGCAGCTCAATTGACAATCACCAAAATGTGGAAACAACCTAAACGCCCACCAGACCAGGAATGGATTAACAAGCTGTGGCACATGTATACCATGGAAAGCTGCTCAGCCACTAAAAAAGATGGAGACTTAACATCTTTTGCATTAACCTAGATGGAGGTGGAACACATTCTTCTTAGTAAAGCATCACAAGAATGGAGGAGCAAGAATCCAGTGTGCTCAATTCTAATGTGAAGGCAGTAAATGATCTAATACAAAGGGTGGGGTAAGGGGATGAGGGAGGAGGGAGGAGGATAGAGGTCACAGGTGTATGGCACACCTCTTGTGGACGGGACACAATTACATGAGGGACTTTACCTAACAATTTGTTTGTACCCCAAATCCAAATAATAACAATAATTTAAAAAAAAAGAATATACTCCCTGAGTTCATGTAGTGTAATTTCAATATTTTTATGCAATCCCCACTTAGGCTGCAAATGATTTCCATTCCTTTATGGTAATGTTAATTGAGCATAAAAAGGAAAGTAGCCACATCCCAAGTCACCCAAATATGTTTATTAGTTTTCTGTGAATATTTTTTCATTTCAAAATAAATTGTGGGGCATATAAACAATGGAATACCACTCTCCAATAAAACAAAGAAAGCTCTTTGGACAAATTCATCAACTGTGATTAATCTCAAAAACACCATGTGTGTCAATGAAGTAAGTCTGGAAAAATTTCATAATGTATATTTTCTTTTTATCATATTCTCAAAAAGATAACACTGTGGTTTCCAGGTGTTTGGGGTAGGAGAAGATAGGACTATTGAGGGGTATCATCAATAAGTTGGTGTCATAAAACTGTTCTCTCCACTGATGACTGTGGTGGTAGTTATAAAGAATATATCCATAAATGTTACAATTTAATTTTCCTTAAAAATTGTCTAAATTTGTCAAATATATCCAGCAGTATTTTCATTTAAAAATTAGTGTATGATAAAGACATTACTCTTTGTTTTTCTGCTTTCTTTTTCTAATTTTAATCATTTTATTTCAAATTAGTATGAGGATACAAATGTTTAGGTTACATTGTCTTCAGTTCTAAGGTATAGTTCAAGGTGAAGTTGAGCCCTCACCCCAGCACAATGTGCTGAACACCCTCACATTGTTTACATTAGGGGAGATCTCACCAATCCTCCCTCCTCCACACCCCACCCCTGCTAGACTATATTTGTGTTTTATCATTCCTGTAGGCCTGTTTATTGCAGTTCAATTCATGTTTGCAAAGTCATGGAGCAACCCAAATGTTTTTCTGTTTTCTAGATTAAATGTATTCCATAATAAAATTACTCTATCTGCTTATCAGCATTAAGCAAAAAGTAATATTTTTAATTTGGCACCACGTAAATATAACCTAAGATCTTTTCAAAAATTTCAGCTTATATATTCACAATTTCTCATAATTTCTTCAGCTCCGTGAAGGTTCTTTTAAGCATACTGAACGTCCTTTATAAGATCAAGTGCTGTATTTATCCTCCACAGAATACATAGGTGTGAAGCAGGACCAATGTAAGGACAGTCGAGGTTGTTCTGCTCTGCTCTGCACAATCATAACCTGATATAGAATGCTGAAGGTCTATTTCTTTCACACCTGTCCTACACTAGTCTATTATCTTCTTGTTATTTAAATTAACTAAGTTATTGGAGGTCATCAGCTCCCTTGGGATTTTTCCATTCAAAGAGGTGAGATGGGTTTAAAGACAAGGTAAATAATTCCATTACTCATAAAACAGCAAATACTTCAATTGCCTTACTTGATAAAATAAAGTCAATAATAAAGAAACAAATTTCTTTTTTTTTTTTTTTTTTTTTACCTGTGGACCTGGATCACCACTCTCACCTTTGGCCCCAGTTGAACCAGGTCCCCCCTGTGGAGAAAAAGTAAGAATATAATAGTTTAATTTAGCAATTCAATAGCTACTTTTATGCAGCCATTTTACATGAAGTAAGTAAATGCTATTCAAATTATATTTAATCCTATAAACAGGATCTTATTAATACAATAAAATGTTCAAATCCTTTTACTGAAGTATATCTCTGGTCAGCGTATTAATTATATTCCAGTGTCTGAACTTTACTTAAAGGTATATATTTTATGCTTAACTACATAGAAGTCAAACTCATCAAATCACATGGAAATTTTATTTTAAGTGTATACCATCAAAACACTTCAGAGGATACATAAGCCAGAATGCATGGCTTATCACTGCATTCTGATGTAGTTCTAGGATAAAACATTTTTACAAAATCAGGTATGCCCTGAATCCATTTATACGTCATCTTAGCCAAAAGGCTGAGAAGCGATACTGAATCCATTTACACTAAGAATTTGACAAAATGTTACTACTTTCAAACTCAGATATTTCTTAGAAAATGAATTGTATAGAAATAAAATGGCAAGAAAAAATGCTTCTGTTGTATTTCTAATTGTCCTGAAATAATGTCAAAGCATTTTCCCCAGATTGATCTGTTTTGTCCCCTTATGATCAGTTGTTAAACAAACATCTCTTATAAACATTTATGTAATGTAAAAGGTGCAGCTAAGACCTGACACATGAACTATACATACATACACATTACATGTGTAATTTCTAAGTTTTCAAAATAAATATTAGGAATACTATTCAGCCATTAAAAAAGATGGAAACTTTACATCTTTTGTATTAACCTGGATTGGGGTGGAACATATTCTTTTTAGTAAAGCATCACAAAAATGGAGAAGCAAGAATCCAATGTATTCAATTCTAATATGAAGTCAGTAGATGGTCTGATACCAGGTGGAGGGTATGGGAATGAGGGTCTGGGCAGAGCATAGGAAGGAGGGGGACTAGGGGGGAAGGTATATGACACACCTCTTGGAGATGGGACACAATTATAAGATGGACTATACCTAACAAATTCAATCAGTGTAACCTAACTTTTTGTACCCTCAGTGACGGCCAACAAAAATAAGTAAATAAATAAATAAATATTAGGCCATATGTGAGAACTTGAGAACATTCAAAATCAACGTGTTTATTATAGTTACTTCACGCTGAAGTACTATGCATGTTTTAAAAGTTTCTCATTTATTTAAAATCATAACAAAGATTAAAATTACGCTAAGTTTGAAAATGGTACCAGTGGATGTCTGGTGGCTCCAAAGTAAAAAATAACCATTGACATTACTCCCAAGAAATACAGAATGCCAAGCAACATGAGTTTTCTAATCTTGAAAATTAAGTAAAGATGACTTTCAATAAGATTTCTTAGAAATAAATTATCATACAAAAATCTGAGCATTTACTTTAAATCAGATTATTAATCAATGAATCGAATGCAATTTTAAAACATTCAATCTTTAATTAACTGATTGCCTTATAGTTTTTATTTAAGCACTACCTAATAGCATAATTATTCAAAATAGTAACTCAACATGTTAATAAGAAACACACATAAACAATAAATAATAAAACATTAATACTCTATATAATTAGTGAAAATAATTGCTTTACCCACTTATTCAAGAAAATTGTCACACAAGATTGACGGTAATAGGGTAGCCAAAAATTACTATTGTCTATATTTCCTGCATATTGTGTTACAGTTCTCCATTTGTTTATAAAAACAATTGGATAAAAATAATAGGATCAAGTAATTTTTCATTGGCTAAATGTATGCAGTTTTGTCAAAGTGTTGACATAGAGTTTCCTTTCTGAGTCTGAATGTACAAAATATTGTTTAGAATCCAAATATTTTAAAAGACTAATAACTTGATGTTTTTGTTTGGGGTTTTTTTTTTTTTTTTTTGCACTTTTTGGCCGAGGCTGGGTTTGAACCCTCCACCTCTGGTATATGGGGCCAGCCCCCTACTCCTTGAGCCACAGGCACCACCCTTGATTAAAGCCTTTTCATAAAAATACATTGAAAAATGAATTGAAAGGACTTTTTTAATGAAAGCAATAATATGAATAGACAATGGGTATGCTACCTTCACTGGCCAGAAATATGCACAATGCATGGCAGATGTGTGCAGTGAACTACTAATGTGAAAATTTAAAAATACAACATCTTTTTTGGGTAACCTACCACAGGACCCGGTCTTCCAGTTAGACCCATTGGACCTGGTGGGCCTCTTAGAGCAATCTAGGAAACAAAATATATCCAGTTCAGTAATGTTCCCTTGGAGTAGCATATCAAAGAACAATATTTACCTATATAAGCTACCCTGAAGTAATACGTAATCAGCACAGGTATAACAGTTACATGCTAGAAAGAGTGCCAAGTTACTGAGGAATTTACAAATTTCTAAAATGACAGAAGGTATGTATAAGTATCAGACATGTTTTACACTGTTTTACTTACATAAATATAACATACATAGTTAAGATTTAATCAACAATAACATTTAAAAGCGATTTTAAAACAACAAATCTGAAAATACTTGATCATTTTCTATTCTGAATTTACTTCAGAATAACGTGTAGTCTTTTTCGTTTAAATGTGCAGGTACAATTCTCACATAACATATTTTTTAGAGGTGAACGGTTTGAGGAAATTTAAATAATTTTTTTCTAGGAACACTTTAGGAAAAATTATACTAACTAAAGCCAAACCCCACCAAGCAAAACTGGTCAGGATTATTGTGATACTATGCACCTTTAACAAATCTCAACTTTCATCCTACAGAGACCACGTTTGTTTTGTACAATGGTGGGCATAAAAAACTGGTAACATGCACTAGTGTCACACTGAATATTAGAAATGTGAAATTAGCATACTGAGAAGCTGAAACATACAGTACAAAAGACAAAAATCTGATAGATGTTAAATTAGTATGGTGTGCTTTTTTTGAGTAGTAGAAAGTTCAAGAGACGCATACTTAGATTTATCACAAAGATATCAAAAATAATACTGTAAAAGAAATAAATGCAAAATCATATAAGAAAAGTGCACGAGATGAAAACAGTAGGATCTCCAAAGTTTCACTACTGACTCACCATGAGATTTTTGACAATATACTTCTTAATCCTTGAGATTAAATATCTGAAAAATTGGAATTATAATGCCTGCTAACTAGTTTTCCAAGTAAGTTAAGAGGACTAATAAAATGAGGAATTCAATGACCTCATAAGATATTTATTTAATAATTTAGCTTAAAATTGTTCAAAATAATGTAATTTTTAAAATAAATGGCAGGAATCATTAGTATATTATTTTAAATATTTTATATCTGTATCATGCCAACCTCTAATAAATAAATATATAAACTTTTCATTAGCATTATACATGGTGTAACCAAATAATGATCTTTTAAGATGAATAGACATAGGAAATACATAAATAAATATTGAGAGTGAACTAAAGTCTTATGTTTTCACGTATTTTATACATGCAGCATTAATGACGATGAATAAAAAGTTTTTGCAGAAATAATTTATTCTGGTCAAGTCAGCAACTATATCCATACCCAGCATAGGTCCTTAATTTCCTTCTTCCTTAAAAGGAAAACTAATGCTATAAATAAGTTATGTGATTTCTAATTCTCCTTCATTCTTTTAAGTTTCTTATGTATAATTTTTGGAACTACTTAAAAACACAAATATAATTACATGTTTCATACTAAACATGTTACAACTACATGTTTCATAACTCTATAGGTAGTGGAAGCTTTCAACAAACGAGAAATTTTAAACTGGATATGTGTCCTTATTAAGTGAATGTTGTAAAAATATCACAGATTATAAACATTAAAGTTTAGTATATATGTTTGGAAGTTATTTTTATATACAAAAAGGTCCGAGATAGTTAATTTTCTGGATTATCTGAGATAGCTTACATAACTCAGAAAATTTAAAAGAACAAATGTGTTTCACACTTTATTCCCTTAACTCTCTTAAACTCATCAATTATTGACGTGCCTTAGTAGATTAAGTCAAACTGGATGTGAAAACAGGGAGTAGTAATTGCAAATACATCAATTTTGGAAAAAAATAGAAATTTTGTGTGTTATTGTGAGAGACTGCCAGAGTTATATATGGTAGCTCTGAAGTTCTTTGTAATATCCAATTAATAAATACTAGTACTGGAAAAATAAACATAATGATAGCTCTTTTCCAGTTCAATTCAATATACTCCTCAGAAGTAAGCATCCGATTCATAATAAATAGTAGTATCTTCCGTATGTGTGCACACACATGGACTTGACACGGAATCAGTTTACAGTAAGACATCATTATCCTTTCTTACCCGAGCCTGCTGAAGAATCGCCTGAGCCTGAGCTTCCTGAGCAGAGATGGTTGGTCCTTTGGAACCATCGCCACCATAACGAAACTTGGAAGAGATAAGATAAAGAAATTCACAATTAGGCTTTGTCAGATATGTGCTGCCTTGATCACTAGATAAAAATCACTTGCTTGAAACGGTGAGATTTTACAAAATTCAAAGTAACTCCACAATGTCATGAGACCTAGATTTTTTTAATTTAATTTTTGTTGCCTCTTATAGATGTTTTCTACCTCATTTCATCATTTGTAAAAGAAGAGACTAGAATTTTCTTTTTAATTTTAAAATGGATAATCTCTGAAACTCTGGAATGAACCCTCATGCTTTTTTAATGGATACTGATGTTCCCCACAGTATTGATTCATTTACAGACATCCTAAATGTACTAAATGATGATTATAGATAAGTCTCTATTTTGTTAACCAAAAGACAGAATCTCCATGAGCACTGATGAAATTTTCTTTGAGATCTATTTATTGTGTTCATCTCTTCATAAGTAATTATATTAGAAAATAGAACCTCCCTGATACTATTCCACAAAATTCTAAAGATTCATTCTAACTTCCACTCAAAATGTAGTATTTACCAGAATTTTGTTTGGTAAAATTTCCTTTAATTTTTATTAACTCAGAGGCTGCTTGATTGCAAGTATCTCCACCTAATAGAACAGATTTTAATTGATCACTCTGTGATATAATACAACAATACTTTTCAGAGATAAGATGGCAAGATATCAAGATATCTTTATAACACCAGAAAATCATACCGGTAGCATCAACATAGTCCCAGGAGGACCAGGTAGACCGTCAGCCCCCGGTAAGCCAGGACGTCCTGGGGGCCCCTAGATAAATAAGTGAAATAATCAAAATAAATAAAAATAAAACAATAGAAATGTATTGAAAGTAAAATAACTCATAATGTTAATAACCCAGTCTATATTATCTAATTTGCATTTGCCCTCTCTATTTAACCTCCTTTTAGTAAGTATGCCTAGAAAGGATTGTGCACTAGCTTTAGATAATTTTAATAATGCTTGATTATCAATGTATGATCAAATTACAATATGAATTTTGCTCAGAATTTACTCATAGTTTCAAACCGTATAAAACAATGAGTTCATATATAGTTTGAGGGCATCAGTGGGAGAAAAACAAGTAATTCAAGCTTGTTTTTATAGGTTGATAAAAACAGAATTTAAATAATTAATAAAAGATTTATTTAAAATTAAAAAATAAGTTTATGGTATATTTATTGTTTAAAGAGATACTTAAATATTATTTACTTAATAAATTATTTAAATAGATAATTTAAGGAATTATTGCCAATAGAGATACTTTAAAATGATCTTAATCTTAACATGTTGTACAATAATCTACAAAAAATTTTAAGACAGGAAAATAAATTCTATATATTACTTACAACTCTATGCATATGGACTATAATATTTTGCAAATGCATGTTAATGGTAAATACCTAACTCAGGGTGTTGCTTACTTGTACACAGTAATATTTATTTATTTATTTATTATGTAAATTTCTTTTTATGACTTTTTTTTTGCAGTTTTTGACCAGGACTGAGTTTGAACCCACCACTTCCAGCATATGGAGCCAGCACCCTACTCCTTTAAACTTTCATTTAAAATATTATATATATATAATTCTTATATATAATATAAGAATAATATATATATTCTGTACGGGCTATAAATAATTATTAAAGTAAGTTCCAAGATGGGTTCTGCCCACAAATCATGATTTTATTTTTTTTAATTCTTTTCTCTGTTTTTTTTTCTTTTTTTTTGAGTCAGAGTCTCACTCTGTTCCCTTAGGCTAAACTGCCATGGCCTCAGTCTAGCTCACAACAACCTCATACTCAATCCTCCTGTCTCAGCCTCCCAAGTAGCTGGGACTACAGGCATCTGCCACAATGCCTGGCTAATTTTTTATATTTTTAATAGAGTCAGGGATCTTGCTATTGTTCTGGCTGATCTCAAATGACTGAGCTTAAGGGATCCTCCCACTTCAGCCTCCCAGAGTGCTAGGAATTACAGAGTGAACCACTGCATCCAGCCACAAGTTGCCATTTTAAATCCTAACAAATCTAGTTGGATAGGTATAATTTCATTTTTAAAAATATTTTCTAAAATTGTCAGATCATTGATATATATTGGTTAAGGTACAGTGTAAAGAGATGAATTTGTAACAAAAATTAAGGTTTTAAGGTCAATAAATTACAGAATCCTGTTTAGGTCCTAGGAAAATATGGTGGAATTAAAAAATAAGATAATGTTAACCCAAGTGACTGATTATAAATAAATGTTTCTGTCAAACTATATAGATGAGATTAAGTCAGGAGATCATGTAAAAAAAATCTAGTCTAATAATTTTAAATTAAAAAGTACAAAGAGTTTGCACAATTGACTGCTTAGGTCCTTTAATTTTAAATAGCTCTTAGCCAGACAGGAACTTCTGAAATATTTAAAAATCTTCCTTCTTTAAAATTTAAATTAAAAAGTGTTTGCCTTTTTCAAATTGAAAATATATAAAAAGCGTATACCACTAATCCAATATTTTTCAAAGACAAAAAATAAAAACACACAACTTATTGTCTAATACATGAATAAGCAAAAAAGGAAAAATATTTTATAAGAAAAAGTTTGGAGATACTCAACACAATGAGATATTTTTCCATGTAACCCAGGACATGATCTTCAAATAAACTTTAGGTTTATTAAACCATTTTAATAGTGTCAAACTCAGTATCAATGGGAATGCCTGAAAAATATATCTGCAATTCAAGTTTGAATCTAATGTAATTAATTCATATCAGTATATAAATAAGGTGAAAATGACAGTTTGCTTGTTAATTATACCATAGATAAATATATATTCCTTGCCCTCACTTTACATAATACTTTATAATTCTTTTAATCTGCATTATTTGCTTTGGTGATGAGATACCCTTTCACTTACCCTGTCGCCAGGATCGCCAGGGGGTCCAGTGGGCCCTGGTAGACCTGGAGGACCCATAAGACCCTATAAAGAAACATACCATAAACTGAGTCAGATTCCTAATCTCACTGGTTTTCAGGCAAACTCATCTTGCTAAAATTAAAGAAGACATCATTTACATTTCATAAATATATACTTGTCTACTAAACAGCTGCCCTATTTATCTTCCTATGAAAAGACAGAATATAAAAATCACTTTGCAACTAACTCAGCTACTCTCAGGGTGGGATCAAACATTCCAAGGAAAAACAGGACGGGAGAACATACCAATGTAAGGTCCTTACTAAAGAAGTGGTATCCTCGTAAACTCAGATCTCAAAACTAGGACCACAAACTTGAAAATGTAGACATCTTTTAGTGTGGAGGCATTTCTTTGTATATTCTTTATAAGTGAAAGTATTTAAAAGTATCAGTGTCTTATATTATTTCAGATGACAAGAATTCATTTAATTCCACAAAAGATAGAGGATTTCTCACAAGGTCTGGCCAGTGCAATCACCTGAGAATAAACAGACTGAGTAGCAACACCAGCCTCATCAGGAAATCACAAAGGAGTCTGATAATCACTCCCTGCAGATGGACAGACAAGGCAGCTATGGTCTACATGGAAGTCCCCATTCCATTCACTGAGATGTAACTATACCTCTGTCATATAAATAAGGATGACTTTTCTGTACTTTTCCAATTTTCAGGAAGAAAGATTAAAATGAAGTTTAAAAGTTGCAGAGATATTTCAGCAACAAAAATATTTTTAAACAAAATTTAGCTCCAGTATACTTAAAAGAATACCACTTTTAGAAGAGACGAATTAGAGGGCAGAACAAGGCTACCAGAACCTCTGAATCAACATTTGCCTCTACAACATCCAAATGAGTCTAAGATATGCAAATTAGATGGATGTGCTAGAAATCATATATGTGATTATGAAAAAAAAAAAAGACAAAAATCATCTTAAAACATTTACATACTGCAGGTCCTGCTGGGCCGGGTGGTCCTTCAACAAGCATACCCTATAATAAAAAACGTAAACGTCTTTACCAAAGAAATGTAACCACTACTTGTTAGAGACTGTCAGAATGCACTATATAGTTGCATTTTAAAAGTGAATTATCTCTTCTTACATAATATCAATTATAAACATTTTTGCATATGGAAGAGAAGAAATTCAAAACAAGAGAAGATAGACTCCCTGCCCTTAGAGAATCTGTGAACTTACCAAAGAAAAAATAAATATTAAGATAAATAATATGACAAAGTGTTCCATGAAGAGTATAGACAAGATCTTCTGAGTTTTTCCTGACATTCAGAAGAATGGCTGGCACAAAGCAGGCACTTAACAAATACATACTGTGTGAATGAATGAATGAACGAATGAATGGAGATGGCAGCAAAGCACTTTAATTCAGGAAATTGAAAGTCCAGGCAAAATAAGTATGGGTAAAGATAAGAGAAGGTCTTAAAAAGCAAAAAAATGGAGTACTACTTCAGGTTAAAAACTTTATACTAAGAAGGTTATAATTCTACTGCAACTTTGGACTACTAAAATTATAAAGTTATTTTAAAAGGTGGTTATAATTTTTTATACTCAGAACTAATTCAACCTGAAAAAAAAATATTTTTAAAGCCTTTGGTGGGCAGGACATCATTTTGGAGTCATGAGAGAGATAATCAACCTGGTCCTTAAAGTTGTATCGTTTTTATCTTGATTTTTTTTCCTCTTTCTCATTTTTAATGTTTATATCCTTGAAATTTGTGAAGTGATTTTCATGGTGACTATGAGGCAAACAGTTAAATACACTACTTTTAGTTCTTTTTTTTTTTTTTTTTTGAGACGGAACCTCAAGCTATCCCCCTGGGTAGAGTGCCATGGCATCACAGCTCATAGCAACCTCCAACTCCTGGGCTCAAGTGAGTCTCCTGCCTCTGCCTCCCAAGTAGCTGGGACCACAGGT
>CAUYQV010087453.1:0-31289 GCA_963574575.1 Galagoides demidoff | reverse complement strand
TAACTTGCTCATTGTCCCAAAGCCAGTGAGTAGCTGTCGACTCAGATGCAAGTGAGGACACACAGTGGCCTGTGGATCACGGTAGCATATAGCCCGGAGTCTGGGAGCCAGGGCTCCAAGGTCTGCCTTAGGGTGGGCCTGTGAGTATTTGAGAGGCATGAGCTCTCTCCCCAGCTCCTGACTACTCTAGACTCTGTCTCTCAGAACTATGTCAACTCTATAGTATTTCCAGAATGCAGCACTGTAATCATACATATCAAACAGTAGTGTCAGAAGTAATATCCAGAAGGTTAAACGGGAAGGAAAATGTAAAATTGCTTGTACATTGTGCTTACCGTGATGTAAACCTACAGAGAGGCACTTGGCCAGTCTATGGATAGCACCTTTATAAATAAATGAGCGTGCTGTCATGTTGATATATTTTTATTTTTTAACTTAATTTGTATTAAATCATAACGGTATACATTTATAGGGTACAATGTGATTTGATATACAATGTGGAAAGTATACATCAAACTAATTAACATAACCATCACCTCATTTATTTTTGTGGTAAGACATTTGTAATATAATCTTAGCTGTTTTGAAACGTACCCCTGGATTGTGTATGTTAGGCGAGATCCTGCCAAGTTTTTTCTAATAAGATCACAGGCTTGGTGCTTGTAGCTCAAGTGGCTAAGGCACCAGCCACATACACCAGAGCTGGAGGGTTTGAATCCAGCCTGGGCCTGCCAAACAACAATGATGGCTATAACCAAAAACTGACTGGGCGCTGTTGTGGTGGGTGCCTGTAGTCCCAGCTACTTGGGAGGCTGAGGCAAGAGAATCACTTAAGCCCAGGAGTTGGAGGTTGCTGTGAGCTGTGATGCCATGACACAATACCCAGGGCAACAGCTTGAGGTTCTGTTCCCCCCCCCCAAAAAAAAATCACAAAAGATTAAGATCTAGTGATTTCAGGGATGTGGGGGAACATGCACTCACACATAGTGCTGCCAGGAGTGTAAAGGACAATCTTTTAAGAGAGCAATTTGATATTTCCCACTAAAATTAAATACAAGCACAATTTCCATTCAGTATTTCATCTATAAATCTATTGTGTAAGTACTCTTGTGCCCCAAAGAAGGTGTATGAGGATGTTTATTACGACAGTTGTTTGTAATAGGAAAAAAATGGAAGCAACCTGAGTCTTCATCAAGACAGAAATTTAAATGAATAATGATACACTTACATAATTGATCACTGATTAACTTTTAAAACAATGTGAGATCAATCTATCAATCACTTCAAAGTAAAAAGAAGAGAAGATATGTTCAGAGAAAAAGGTGTTGAAGAATAACACGGAGAATATGCCCTCTTTTGTGTTATGAAATGTATGTGCCTATACCTGATCATATATTCTGAGAATAGGAAGAGTTAACAACAAAATTAGGAGCGGCCAGATTTGGACAATGGGAAAGCAAGGAGGGGATTTACATTTTGCTTAACAGTGTTCTGAATTGGTTGAATTTTTTTTTTTAGAAGGAATATATATGGATTTTTTTTTTTTAAATAAAAAGAAACCTCGGGTTTCTTGATTTTTGTGACAGTTTTATCTCGAGGGTGACTCCATGTTTCCCAGTTTCACCCCATCCTGGTTTCCCCAGCACTTTCTTTATGGGGTGAGTGATATCAGGTACATGCGTCTGGACAAGAGGACCATGGGAGCACATTCCTTCTCTACCTGCTCATCCCTTCTTCCAGCCTAGAGGCCTTTAGAGTGCTGGGCATCCAAGAAGATGCAATGGAGTAAGAAGTGGGCAGACCTGGGCTGGTACGGTCACCAGGGATTTACTCTGGAGGAAAGAGAAAACTTCAAACTGTGGGTTGAAAGATAAGTTGGTGGGAACAATGTGTAAATAAGAATTGTAGTACCAGCCTACCTACCACCTCTTAAGTATAGATCAGCCAATCATAAATGAGATGATAATTTAATCTAAATTGAACTGAAGTTTAACTTGAGATGATGCATGAAGAGATTTCCTCGGCACGGTAGTTCTATCATCAGGATATCCAAAGTTTTGTTTAATCTTCCTCAATAGAACTGCTGTTCAAGATATATTGAGTTAATTGTTGGTATGTAAATATGCTAGTAGTTACAAATCTGGCTTATATTTTAACTAAAACAGACCAGAATTATGTATGCTCACATAATAAAGTATTAAAGTATTATATGCTATGATGAATGATTTTTAAGAAGAGTTTTTAACTAATAGAGGGAAACGTTTATGAGATATTACTTAAAACTCCATGGCATTCTCACATTTGTTCATTGATTAGTTGATAGATAATTAGATTTTCTACTGGCTTCATAAATAAAGCATCAGTCCAATAGTCAATACATGTAAGAAAAGGTTAAAGATTTTATAGACATTTAAGTCTGTTCTTTTTTAAAGGTGCTAAATAGAACAATTAATAGCTCCTAATACATTTCTAATAATCTCCATAGATTCTGCTCCTAATATATTTTTAATTAGGAGTATCACATATTTTTGTAAAATCCTAATAGATTTCATCCCTAATGTTGGTCTGGGCTAACCTCATATCGCCCTGATTCATTTGTGTATTTTCTTAGACGTAGTTCATCTTTGGACATTAATCAGTTTCCTTTCTAAAGGCCAATTCAAAAACTAAATGCCCTTGGAGAAAGAAAGTGAAGGTAAGCATAGAATTTACCATTAAACAGCATATGATATAAGAACAGAAAAGAGTGGGCATGAATTTAAAAAGAAATAGATGGATTGTATAGCCTTCGTAACATAATTACATAGATTTTTCAAATTTTATACCTTGTGAATAGTTTAAATGGATTGATCAATCTTTAAAATATTTTTAATATAGGAAATCATCCAGTAACTAAAATACTTAATTAGAATCATTTTCCTATTTATGAGTTAAATTATATCCTCCCCCTCAAAAAAAAAAAAGTATGTTGAAGTTATAACCCCTACAGGGGTCCTCAAACTTTTTAAACAGGGGGCCAGTTCATTGTCCCTCAGACTGTTGGAGGGCTGGAATGTGGGCCCTGGGATGAGTTGGCTACTAAACGGGCTGCAAAAACACCCGGTGGGCTGAATATGGCTTGCGGGCCGTGTTTGAGGATGCCTGCCCTAGTACCTTAGAATGTGATTGGTTTAGAAATTGGACCATTGCAAATGTAGTTAGATGAGGTCATACTGGAACAGAGTGGGCTTCTGATCTAATATAGTTCACATCCTTATAAGAAGACAGCCCTGGGAAGACATGGACACATGGTAAAATGTCATGTGATAATGGAGGGAGAGATTAGATTTATGCAGCTCTAAGCAAGGAAGCATAAAAGATTGCCAGCAAACTGCCAGAACTAGGAAGAGCCTGGGAAGAATTCCCTTTCTGATTTTAGAGGGAGCCTGGCTTTGCTGACAACACCTGAACTTTTAACCTTCAGAATCATGAGACAATACATTTCTGATGTCTTAAGCCATCCAGTTTGTGGCACTTTGTCACTGAAGCCCTAGCAAATGAATATTCCTTAAATATGAGATTATGATGCTTTGCCCAAGTCCATTTTCTGCAAGGTACTTTGGAAATTCAGAATGGTCACTGAGCTTACAAATGAGTTCCCTTACCTCTGTCAGTCCTAGTGTCTGGATTTACAAAATATTAGACTACTACCCAATAGCAATGCTATATGCAATGAGACCACACGTAAAATGCAGCTTAGAACCTGGCACATAATAGATGTTTAATAAATAACCATGAGTTCTCTCACTTTACCTCTTGGTAAATGATACAGGGTAACAGATTGCTCCAGGGGCAGCTTTTTCCAAAGTCTGTCCTGATTAATCTCTAAGTGACTGAGCACATACTCCCTACCTGGCCCAAACACCCCAGCAAAAGAGGTCTATATGCTTCTGAAATAAGCTTGTTTAGTTTTTGTGATTGTTGTATCTGTTTTCTTTTATTTCTTAAGCCATTCTCCATGAAAATATAGCTAGGTTTGGAATTTCTGCATGTTAATATCTTTACTGAAGATCAAGGCATAGGCGTATGCTTTTCATTGGTGGAAATGAAGAAAAAAAGGGTGGAAATGAGCAGCTGTGGATAAGCAGAATTTCTCTGAATTTATTTATTTTTTTCCTAATGTCTCCCCTTTTCTTTCATATACCAGTGGCACACTGGGTTTGTATTATTTTAGAGTTTGTGACTTCCCTTACAGCAACTTTTCTATTAGAAAAAGTTCCCTCCAGTTCTCTAGAGAGCACAATCTTTCAAAAGATTTCCCTGAGCATCTACTTAGCTCATCAACCCATGTACTTTCATAAAAGACCAATCTTAGGCCAGGCATCCTGAATCTTGTCATCTGCTATTTGCATGGGTATGTGTATATACATGTATATGCTGGCAATCTATTTTTTTACTCTTCCCCACCCTCTTTTTTTAGAAGAAGGAAACAAACCTCTTCATCAGTTACAAATATCATTTAGATGCACATGCTTCTAGACTAAGGAACACAAGGAATTAAGTGCAGATGAGGGCATACAACTGTTGTCAGGCCCTTGGCTGAAACTAGGTTCTAATGGGTTGAGAGGCAAGTGAGTGTCCAGAGAAGGAACGGGGCAGCAGGACAGAGGAAGGATAGAGGCAAAGATAGAGGCTGCTCGGGGGAATGTTTTCCCTCCAGAAGCTTGCCCAAGGCCAGTTGTAGGTTAAAACTTCACAGCAGGAAGATTGCTGCGTGCTCTGTGCAGACACGGAGTCTGTCCAAGTAGCATCATTGCAGAGAGGAGTTTTATGAAAGGAATGAAGAACTAGCAGATACTGAGAGAGGCCCAGATCGCTTCCATTTTCAGAGCTTTGGTAATATCAAAAAGGAAAGAAAGAGAAGAGGAGGAGGAAAAAAAAGTCAAAACCAGGCCACAAAAACCATAGTATGGTTTACATGTTTATAGTCAACGATTTAACACTTATTTCTAGTAGAAAGCCAGAAGTTAGGGGAGTTGAAGCCCTTACTAAGGATGAGTGTTGGGCCAAGTGTCACTCCTGGAGCCCCCACCCCGAGCTCTGGGACTGACTGTAACATCAGTTGTCCTTTGGTCCATTTCCTTGTGGTGTGTGCAAGACCCATTGTTCTCATGTAACAGGAATACCTCATTGCAGAAATATTTATCACTTCCTCTCTGATACCCACGTTCTGGTGACATCTGGAAGAGCATCCCTCAGCAGCATCTGCAGAACTGTATTAGAAAGCTGACTCCCTGTCTGGATTTTGGCTGAAGTGATGATGGGACTTGACATTTCCTGACCACAGTGTGAAAATATGGCACCACTGCTGGTCACTGTTCACACAGTGGGGCTTTCAGTGAATTCCTGCCGAATTTCCTATACCGTTTACAGTAATGGGCAGATGAGTGAGCCCTGAAAAGTGTTAAGTGTGCTTCCTATTTCTATTTCTATTCCTTTGACTATACTTCCATAGAAGAAATCACCTCTATTGTGTGTGTGTGTATGTGCATTTTTGGCCGGGGCCGGGCTTGGACCTGCCACCCCTGGTATGTGGAGCTGGTGCCCGACTTCTTGAGCCACAGGCGCCGCCCCACCTCTTGCTTTTTATCTCAAATGCCACCATAAGCTAAAATGTGATGGCTCAAAATGCCATCATAGTTCTAGATGCTAAAGAATTAAAGACAGTGAGAGAATTACATTGTTCATGTAACTAGTTCAGAGAGCAGTGTTCTCAGCTACAAGAATATGATCGAAACTCAAGAGGGAAAGATTTTTCCAGCTACGTGCATTTGGACGTGAACGTGGTTTAAATAAATCATCTTCAATACAAAGTGTGGAATTAGCATGAAATTAATAAGCAAGGTTTGGAAAAGAATAGGTTGGTATGTACTAATAAAAAATATTATGCAATGCATTGTGCTTGGCTAGGACTGTTGTGAGGGTGGTTTGCAGGAGAAGGAGCCAATAATTGTAATAAGACAGGAAATTAAAAAGCAGAGGAGGAAAGACATTTTCAAACGGGCTGAATGGCTAGAGGGAGAAATGCCTCCAGCATCACCACGCTGAGGAGAACATTCAAGAAAAAGATCTGATTCAAGTGAGATGCTTTTCTTCTCTGTTCTGCATTCATTTTCCTTAGAGAGCCTGGCTGAGGATGAACGGGTGAGGAGGAGAACCAGACCCACAGTGGATGCCATGGCCTTGACCTTGAGGAGTGTGACTATGCAGATCTAGTATGGTGCCCATGGCTTCTGCATCTTAAACATTTATTTAATTTTAGGTCTTTCCTAAGTGGTAGACGTTGGATAATTTCACCAAGTGTATTATTTTGTATGTATAAAAATCCCTGACTGTTGAATACCAGTATGTTTTCCTATGTACCATTAGATTAATACCCCCCCCCCTTTTTTTAACCCCATTTGGGAAATTAGTTAAATCATTAGATTTCTTGATATGCTTTAAAATTTTTCCACAATGAGCATTTTTACCAGCATCAGTATGCTATGATACTATTTTATGGTTTATTATGTTGAACGTAATCAAATACATTTCATAAATGCTAAAAACGTTCTTAGGATAAACTGGCTCTTTTATGCCTTTGATAGATACATATGAAATTTGGACCATTTTTTTCTTTGATGCCAAGTTAAGGGTGATGGGGAGAACTTAACAGATTTTGCTTGCCCACGTAGACTTATTCAAAGCCTTAGAGCAAAACTAGTTTTCCTCTGTAAGTTTGGAATGGTCGCTCTTCCTTATGAAAGTGCTGTTTGAGGAGTGCAATTTCGTGGGGGCAGGGGGGTATCTATGTGTATCTCTAGAGACGTGTAAATTGATGAATTAACAATACTGTCTCTCTTCCCCCTCTTCCACCCCATCATGGTTCTCTTTCCTATTCTGTGCTATGATTCCAACACAAGAAACTGAAATCTAGTGCCAAATACATGTTTAAGAATAAAGAAAAATAAATTAATGAACCATTTGTTCAACGCGTACTTAAAATGCTTTTGTATATGCTTGTGTGGATCTGATAAAATATAGTCCATATAAAAAATAAGTAAGACTTCTGAGTATGGCATGCCAAAAGGAGTGTGGGACATAATCAAATGTTGTAGTTTCCATCATTCACTGTGCCTAGTAATGATCTGGGGGGTGGTGGTGCTTGTTAAATGTGCATATTCCCCGGCCCTGCTCATGAGTCTGATTCAGTATTTATGGAATAGCCCAGAAATTCGGATTTTAACAAACATGCCAAGTGATTATGATGGAGGTAGTGCAGCAAACACTGAGAAGATAATCTTATTCTGACTGTGGTGTTACATGAGACCAAACATTTCCAGGCGTCCTCAAACTATGGCCCACAAACCACATCTGGCCTGTGCAGGACATTTATCTGGTCTGCAGGGTGTTTTTGCTGCTGCTGCCTGTCCTGCTTAGCAGCCAACTCATCCCGGGGCCCGCAGTCCGGCCCTCCAAAGGTCTGAGGGGCAGTGAACTGGCCTCCTGTTTAAAAAGTTTGAGGACCCCTGAATTAAGTGATAGTTAGGTTCAAGTGTTGTTCACTAGCTAGTTCAATCCTAACAGGGTAAGTGAGTGTGGATGGCAGATATTAGAAAAGTGAAAAAAGACCTCTTTGTTACTAAAAGACAATGGTAAATTTGATAACCATTTTGTAAGTTTCAAAAAGAAAAACTCCTATGTAGAAAAATAATGATTGTAGTATTTACCTCGTAGGGAGGATTAAATAAAGTAGTGATTCTAAAAGGTTTCAGATAGTACTCCACAGTGTCTCATAATAAACACCATGTCTGTTTAGTAGACAGTGTCTATTTAGTAAACACCGTGCCATCTTCTTCACTTTTATCATATGTTATTACTTAAGCTATGTATTTCCTATGTGCTGTTTTATCTTTAATAGAACAAATTGACCTCAGGGCTTGGATTACCATCTTGTTTATCATTTGTTTGGTTTGAAGAACTAAGCTTTCTCTAAACAAAAGAAAGTAGAAATAGTAGTTTCCCACTCTATTATTCTTTTTAAAAAGAAATATTTGGTTAAAAAAAGAGAGTTTAAGAAAACCCAAACTTTTCCTTAAAGGGCTCAAAGATATAGTGGGTGGTCATAATAGATCAGTTTCCAAACAACTTATAAGAGAACACAGGTAGTCCTGATGGTGAGTGGCTGGGATAATTCCTTTGTTCTCAGGAAGAGCACAGATTTTCTTTGCTTTATAAAGTGGGAGTATTTTTCAAAGACACAGTTAAATTAATTTTAATGGAAGTGAATCTAGCTTCTGAAGTATATCTGGTCCTCAGAAAAGGGCAGTTTTGCTAATCCCTGTGACTAAATCAGCATAAAGAAAATAAATACTCTAGAGCATTTATGAACCATGTGCTTTTATTCTAGAAACTTCTCGTAGACTAAAAGAGCAAACTTTTAAATACTACTTTTCCTCTAATTAGAAGATCTAATAAACTAATATGCTAGAATATTGAGAGGAGGGGAGGAACCTCTTTGCAATAACAGGCCTTTTACCCCAACCACTTAATTTCGGATTTAGATGTTTTAACTGGGATCAGAAAGTTTCAAATCTTAAAAGCATTATACAAAGAGAAATAAATGATAAAAACTCTCTTCTTCTTTTTGGTAAAAATATTAAGAACAGTTTTGGTTGCAGAGAGAGAATGTGGCCTGGGGTAATCCATACATCCTCACAGCTACTCACTTCTAAATTCTGTAGGAACTGCATATCCACTGTACCTTCTTCCTTCAGATCCAATAAGATGCATTTTTCAAAAACTAATTTGACCTTGGTCTGTTTATTATTGATTCCCATGTGAAGTATTACAGCACACTTTTCTTTCAAATATAGGACTTACAAAGTACAGGCTTCTGTCTAAAAATGAGGTCAGGCCATGACCCACATCTTAGAAAATGATGTCAAGGTTAAATTTCTTTTCTGCTGAACTGAATTTACAATACATTTGGAGTGGCATCCGGTTGGAAGAAGGATGTACAAAGGCTCTCCTCTTTTATTGTGTAAAGTAAAACCTATTATATTCTATTGGTAGGTAGATGATTTCCAACATGGTAGTTATAACCAAGCAATTTCCTCCAGGGATGACCACCAGCATCCCAGATCTATTAATGCCATATGGTGGGTCCTGCTGTCAGGTAAATGCACTAAAATTTACTTCCTATTTTGGGAGGCAGAGTTGATTAGGGAAGTCTCATAATGATTTTAAAATTTTGTTTAAACAGGATGTTTATGGAAAAATATTTCCCCAAATGGAAAATTTCCCAAATGGGAATATGAGTAGGTTATGTTTAATTAGTGTGACGAATAAAGTACTTAAAGACCACCACAAATCACAGAAATGTCTTCCTAAGTCGGCATCCTGCCCCTTCAGACAAAGGCTGGAATCCGTGATTTCCTTTTTGCCTCATTTTCGTTCGGGGCTGTTTTGTTTTATAGTTTTGTACTGCACTTTCATTTGAGAATAATCTAAACTGCCCAGATTCAGAAAATTATGAATCTTTCCTTTTATCGTGCATAGTGTAAATTTGGATTGGGTCTCTGATAAAACAAAGCAAAGTCAAGGACATGAAAGAAAGACAAGAAAGGGAAGGTGGAGACATTCTGCCTGAAAACTTGGAGGCGGTGCATACTTGGCAGTTTTGCCAGACGAATGGATAACTGCTTGATGAACTCCAATTTCCCTTCAGGGTTGAGTGGGAAGGCCCCTTGCCTTGCCTGTGCCCTTTAACATCTGGCTCATTCATTCCGGCAGTTCTCTCAGGCCCACTCTGAGCAGTGCAGCCTGGGAACAAATGTCATGTGTAGCTGGCCCACTCCATTTCACACCAAATTGTCCTGTTCCGGGTGTGTTTCCTTTTTCTCCTAAACTGAAATGGTGATTCCTTGAAGACAGAGGAAATGCTAGAATCTAAGAACCAAGGAAAATCAAAGCTCGCTAGCTTTTGAAAATTTCCTTTTCATCAAGTTTCATCGTTCTAGTGCATGAAATTTCGACTTAATGAAAGTTTAATTGTCCTCTGAAACATTACAAATGTTTTAAAATAAAAGTTAATTTTTAGAATCTAGGTTCTGTAGTGGCTGAAGTGTCCCTGAGGGCATAAAATAGATTAATTACCTTGACTTCATAGACGAAACTCCTCTGAAGTGAGAGACGCATTCCTGCTTCTCAGATAGACATTTTTAATAGCATATTGGAATGGGAAGGCTAAGGAGATCATGACTGTGAAATAAATATAGATGCTATTAAACTTGTGCTTTGAATTTAGTTAGAAAATGCTTAGAAAGGAATTAACCTTATGAATTTGATGTTAATATTTTCTCTCAGGTATATTATTCATCTTGCCCTTTGCTGATGACTTCTTTAAATAACATCTTCTTATTACTCGTGCTATAAGGATACTAACCTAAAGAAATACAGTTCCAGGTGTTTCCAAAGGAGAAAATACATTATTTTAAAACTAATTTTTCAAAAATTTCATGTGTTGAATCTTAAAAGTCTTTTATGTGGGCAAGTCTAAAATCTTATTTGAAAGTGTTCTTATCAGGAAATGATAAATAATGATTAGTTTGAACAAAAAATTAAATTGTCTGAAATCTTACAAAAGTGAGAGAAATTATTGTAGTTTTACTCTTTCATTTTAAGTTTCTTGGGTGTAGAACCTACTTTCTTCAGAAGCTTTCATATTAAACTACTAAGAGAAATATTTCATTAAATTTATACTACCTAAAACAAAACATATTGAGTTTATGCACTCACTTTCTTTAATATACTCCATTCTGTTGTATTTTATTTTATGAAATACATGTGCCATATACATAAGAATTCTTCCCTAAAGTGTGAGCTTGTCAATACAATTGCAATGATACCTTTTAAATCATACATTATACACTGCTACAATTGCCTTTGAAGTTTTATTGGTTATACTGTTTATACAGTGGAGTGTATAATACATATCTTATCTAAAAGAAAAGAAGTCCTCACAACTACAAAGCTGAATAATACATATTGTTGTACTGAGTTCAAGGTCATATGCCAGTTTAATATAAAACATGTTCTGTTAGCAAAGGAAGGTTTGTTAGAAGCTTTTTTATTATTAACATTTTTAACCTTAAACTATCCTTTTTATGTGGCACAAAAATGTAGTCTTCCAACAGCTTAAGTAAAGGCAGGTAAATATAAAGTGAAAAGCTCATGAAAGTCAGTGGGAAAACCTATGTGGTGCTCCCAGGAGACTGAAACCATACTTTAGTGTGTCAGTCCTAAAGTTAGGGAAAACAAAAAGAGCTAAAAGTGTAAAATCCCAAAGAAATTTTAGTTCTGGGTTGAGTATATAATATTTAGAATATTAGTGGGGTCTTGAAGCTGACTACATTAGTATGGAGGAAAACTAGGTTTTCATAATATGAATGAGACAAGATCCTGTCTGTGTGTGTAAAAATGTAGTTATTTATTACACTGTTATGGATTGTCTAATGCTGGAGATATGTCACAAGAAATGCCCTGTGAGGGGATTTCATTGATGGGAGAACATTATACAGTGTACTTACACAAACTTACATGGTCTAGCCTACCACACATGGAGGTGCTACGGCATAGCCCATTGCTGCTAGCCTACACACCTGTACGTACAGCACATTAGTACGCTGAACACTGTTGGCAACTGCAACACAATGTGTTTACGTATCTAAATATATCTAAACACAGACAAGGTACAGTAAAGTACTATACAAAGGATTAAAAATGGAATAGCTGTATAGGGTACTTATCATGAAAGGAGTCATTGAGTGGTGAGTCAGTGTGAAGACCTCAGAAGTTCCCATACACTGCTGTAGACTTTATAAACACTGTACCCTTGCCGACCCTAAATTTATAAAATATTTTTTCCTTCTTTTGTAATAAAGTACCTTACTATAACTTTTTACTTTATAAACTTTTAAATTTCATTTAGCTATTTGACTCTTTTGTAAAACACATTACGTAGCTGTGCAAAAATATTTTCTTTCTTTATACTATGTATCTTTATTCTATAAGCTTTTCTCAGTTTTTGAATTTTTACCACTTTTTAAACTTTTATATGAAAAACTAAGACACAAGTACATCCACTAGCCTGGGCCTGCATACAGTCAGGATCATCAGCATCACTGTCTTCCACTTCCACATCTTGTCCTGGTGGAAGGTCTTCAGGTACACTAACACCCAGGAAGGCATCGTCTCCTGTGATAACTGTGTCTCCTTCTCGAATACCTCCTGAAGGATCTGCCTGAGGCATTTTAATAGTTGGGTTTTTTTTTAATACGTAGAAAGTATATACTTTAAAGTAATGATAAAAAGTATAGTGAACACCGAAGTCAGTAACTTACTTATTATCAGCAGCAGATTTTATGGACTGTACACTGTTGTATGTGCTATATTTTTATATGACAGGAAGCTCAGTTGGTTTGTTTACATCAGCATCACCACAGACATGTGAGTAACGCACCATGTTAAGGCATGAAATTGGCTTCAGTGTCTTTAGGTGATAGGAATTTTTTAGCTCCATTATAATCTTATGGAATCTCCATGGTATGTGAGTTCTGTCATTGACTAAAATGTCATTATATGGCACATGATTGTATTGGACAAATAGTTCCCGTTGCATGGCATACAATCATGAATTACATCAAATACTTTCCAACATTTCTGCTCCTGGCTTATATTTTTTAATGCCTAGACTATCCGCGTCCTTTACCATTTGATGATTTTATACTCTTCATATGAAAACAGACCTGATCCCTCCATCACCTGGCTTTCTGCCCTCCTTGATGGCACAGCCATTCACCAGTAGCCTGGACACTGGACCTGATCAGTGGGTCTTGCCTTGATTCTGAGATCTCTCCTAGGCCCTCTTTTATTCCCTCTTTTGCCATCCTCACTGCCTGCTACCCGTGAAGTCAGTCATCACTCCTCCCTGCCTTCACCGCAACACCACTGGCTGCCTTCCAGCTTATGGTACACTTCCCATCTTTGGCCTCCAGTATTTATGATAAGAGATTTATTTTTCCCACTCACAGTTTCCTTATCCCTCAACCTGTCTCACGGCCTCCTACATGCATTAATAACTCTTAGAATTGTCTCAGCCTACGTTCTCTCCTGATCCTCAACTGCTGGGCTTAAAGAGAGCAAAGTGTAGAGTTAGACAGGCCTATTATCAGGCCACACCAATGCAGCCTGCCATTAATCCAGCTCCACAGGCATCTGCTTCTGTGCAACCTAAACTCACTCTCACAGAGGCCTCTTGGATGTGCTTTTTCTTCTCTGACTCTCCATTCTGCTTTCCTTGGAACTGCTCTCCATTTTCTGTTACATTCACCTCCACCCATCATTTTCTTCCTCCCAGTCCCCTTCTCCTTCTACCTCATTGCTCAGGTATAGGGCGATTGCTGTCTGCCTGCTAAAGCTTGATCACTACAGGAAGGCCATTAGTTTCTCATTTATTTCCAATAGCCCAAGGTCTGCCTCTTCCACTTTTAAATAGGATTAACCCTAACCATCTAAAAACAAGACAACTTCTGGTCAAGCAAACTGCCCTCCTCATGCTCACATACTTAGCTGTGTCCCTCTGTCGAGCTACTGGAGCCTGTGGTCCTCCTGGGACTGCTGTATCTTCATTGTCAGCACCTCCTTCTGTCCTTGGACTCTGGATTCAAAGCATGCTGAACCCACACTTCTGTTCTGAGGCTCTGATTCTCCTCCTCAGGGCTTCATTTGTACCCTTAGACTCTAAATATAACTTTTTAAAAGTGTATTTTTGGTAGCTTTAATTCCTTCTTTTTTGCTTGGCATTCCTCAGATTCAACTATCAACCATGTTTTCATGATGCTCCAAAATATGCTTTCACACAGATCTTTCTCTAAAATTATAACTCCGTTTGCAAAGGCCTACTGGGCATTTCAACTTAATTTTCCTATGATGTCTTCCATTTTAGCTTGTCTAAAATGTAATCAGTTTTCTTTCTTCAGAACATTACCCCTTTGACATTCCTTCCCCAAATGATTTTCATTTCCAAGTTTCTTTTAACTTTTGAGGGAAAAATATAAGTATTAGTCAAGACATCCTTTGGCTTGATGCTAAAATAATCATATGCAGAGTCAGTTATCACTTCAGCCTTTGAAATATTTCCTTCTTAGAAAGTGTGCTATATTGCAGATGATTATTGTGATCTGGTTTATTTTTGAGCACACCGAATGTAGAATAGCTTTATTTTTAGGATTTTTTAATGCAAACCAGTGCCCAGATCATGTCAATTATTTGATAATCAAATTCATTATCCGTTTTAGAAGTAAAAGCTCACAAATAAGAACAGTTATTTCAAGAAATAAATTGGTCTTCCTAGGTCAGAAATCTAAAAACAAATTAAATGTTAATTCAAGCTGTCCTGTGGCCATTTCAATGTCATTTTTGCCTTAGATGAATGTAGAAAAGAAATGTAGGCAGTTTCCAATATGCTTGTCTCCAAAGCTGCTTCATTGGCAATTACCAATTTGCCTCTCCTGGTGGCCCCTGTGGAATTTTCCATGAGGAACACACGCACCTCCATTAACACACGGCCGTGCATAGAGCATTCTTCTACCAAATGCAGAGGCAGTGCTTGTAACTATATTTAAGAATAATTGTGCGAAGTACAACTTGGTTCTTGTTTCACCACCAAATAGGAGACATATAAGGTAAATATACCATCTTTCAACATATTTCACATTTGGATTCTTTGTTTCTCTCTGCTTACTAATCCTTTTCACTGTAACTAGATTCTGGGCAGTGAAAAGAATCCTACGTATTGATGACACTTATAAAGACGGCTTACATGGTGGTCGTATTACAGTTCACTTATTGTAAAGCAGTTGCTGATATAATCATTTTCTGTTTCCTGTTCATACTTATCCTCAGCACACAATCACGGTATAGAACAATGAAGGCACTGCAGGAAATGCAGAATTATGAGACAAGCCAGTTAGAGTCTAGTTGTGAAGAAAGAACAAAAAATTAGAATAGCAGATATGGCGTCATTAACAAGTGGGTGGTTGAGTCTGAGAATGTTCAGAGGAAGAAGTCCTTCCAACTATTATTTCCTTTCCACATCTGTGGCTTTTCCAATTCTTTATTCGCTGGTGCCCATTTAGTCCACCTGTCGCGTGGTGCCTTTGCCCTTTCACTGCCTGCTTACCGTATGTGATATCCTTGCTATACTTTACGTCAGCTTTAGTTTTAGTGTTTCATTATTCCTCTCGGACTCAATGCATTTCCTTGCAATGGGAAGAATCTATTTAGATATTCTGTTTGGAGAATTCTCTTATGCACATCACTTTCATAAATCTGGGTGGCCGCGAGAGAGCTTTGATTGTTCCTTTCTGAGACCTCACAATTACAAATCGTGACTTGTTACTTGACTATAAATGTCCTTGAAATATATCGGTGATAAAACTATTAAGGTTGTTTATTCTGTGTCCTTTTTTTTACAAGTTCCTCTGTCAGGAAGGAGATCTTTCCTCTCTCAACCAGTCTCCATCTGGTTAAATTCTACTGACACTTTTAAGACTCAGGCCAGAAACTACTTCCTCAAAAAAGCCTTCCAGGATGCTAATCCAGTCACAGTCATATGCTTGAAGCTGCCACATTTCACAGTTCCCGATCTATGTGAACAACGCATTCTGGATCCATGCACTTCACAGCCTGAGCGAGGCATGCAGCAGGCCTCCACAGCCTCCTGCGAGCTCACATGAGGCCCCCACGCTTTCCTCTGCTGCAGTATTGCTTCTTTCTATTTATATTTGTGTCCCCTAACACATTGTACGTATTTTAGAGACAGGAATTGTGACTTAATTTTTGACCCATAGTAAGCACATAGTAAAGATTAAAAGTAATGAAGCTGAATGAAACCGCTTTGTAAAATTCACACCTTGGTGGCAGCTCTAAAGACCTAGGCTCAATCTGTGTCACTACCTGTCCTGAGTCACAGGATTAGCAATTCAAACTTTATCGCAATTCTGACTCCTGGTCCAAAATACTGGGGCTTCCCATTCCTGAGAGTCCCGCACGCTTCAATTCTAACTGCCTTTGTTCCTTGTCTCTTTATCAGAGGAAGAAGTCCTTCGAACTATTTAGACCTGGGTGTCTTTCTTTTCATCTTCTATTGTGTATTTCTCATCATCCTCTTCTCCATTTGCCACTGGAAATTAGAAATTAAGTAATAGAGGATGGAGTTGGATTTTTATATCGCTGTGTATTTTTCTTCCCCACTTTTCTTCTTAATGGAATAAAAGTCCATAGAGTTAGTAAAATCAGTAAAGAGTCAACTCTGTTCATCTAAATGAAACACAATAATTGATTAGAACACTTTGTATCTAAATAGATCTTTTGGAGTCCTATCGAGATACTTTTCCTTTGGTTTTCCTGATCCACTGTAATAGTATGTACACCTACATTCTGCACTTCATTTGTTGCATATAAATAACATTTACCTGCATACTCTCCATTTCCAAGGCTGTGTTCCCCAATTTCCTCTTCTACAGAATGAATTTGGGGAATCCTGTTTCCAGATATTGGTGACTATAAAGAGCACACTTTGCAAACTGGAAGCCCGAGGGTTATACTTGACCCTGCAGATGTTTTATTTGGAAAGTACACTGCTTGGAAAAAATTATTTTAATGTCAACATAGGAAAGTTGGAAGATTCTATACACCAAAAAATCAACCACAGATGACTCTGACTTGTCGGAAATCAGCTGGGGCTTAGTAACGATGACTTTATTTATATAGATTCCCACTCACTAATAGACCGTAGTCCTCACCACTCCCTGTTGTCTCTCTGATGGTGTCTAACGCAAGCTGCCATTCATCTCTGTTCTCACCCTGTGTTGTATCATTGTAGAGAAATGCTTCCTTATATCCATGGCTTTTCTAGTTATGGGAAAAGGAATGACAGCTGGAGCTAGAGAGAGCAGTTTATATCAAGAAAATCAGGAAGCTAGCTTATTTCTTTGTGTCAGTGAACTATATTCATGCATATCAAATAAAAAAAAAAACTGTGCCTGGAACTTTAACCAGGCATTTTCTCCAATTTATGGCACTTTCTTAATGTTGTTGGCATTTAAGTTTGTGACCTTTGAAAAATATAAAGAATCAGGTTGTTACCTTAACCCCCTGACTCAGTCACATTATAGAAAGAGTACTAGAGAATCTTTTCAAAACTGCACCACCTCTAATTTCTTCCTGCTATTACTATCATTATAGCAACACCCCCTTAAGTGACTGTTGCTAGTGAAAAGATAATCCAGGCTGGAAAAAAGTCAGGGCTAAAGCAGGGTGTCAGTGATGCAGGTGTTGCAAAGAAGGATGACGAGAGACTTTGGTTTCAACGTCCAGCAACTCTAAATCCCCATATAGTACCCACTGCGGTCTTACCCATTCCACCTAAGGGGAACATGGGGTCTCGATTCAGACAGAACAGATGGTGTAGGATCTCTCCTAACTCAGTCTCTGAGACAAAGAAGAACAGAAGAGTGGAAACTAGATCACAAAGGAAGATAGCAGACAAGTGGCTTAGTCAGAAAGTCCTTGGAGTGTGTATGCCACTTTGAAATGGAAGTGTCTGGCAGCTTCAAAGCCATGCAAACAATACCACTAAATATATAATGATATGATGATGGGTGATCGTTTTTAATTTGATTTGCCTTGCCTGTTAAAGTAACATTTTTGGCAAGCCATCTTTGTATTCTCTGTATGAAGATAATAACAGTTCTTCCTCTAAATGAGGTATGTCACAGTGCACTTATTTTTAGCTTCAGCCAAAACAATTCTTTAGCAGTTTGTCATAACATTATAGAGCTATTGGTAAGATAGCTGTGTACCTAATAAACATTACAGTTTTATTTTTACTCTTGCTCTCTGACATTGTACCCTCCACTTACCCAGTGTGATTTTCGAAAATTTGCTTCTATGGAAGGCAACTAGAATGCTGTTAGATTTTTTTTTTTAATTTATAGTGTCATAATTTTGTCCATAATTAGTTTATTAGGAAAGTTTGGGTAAACCTATTCTAGCTTAGTAGGGAAAATATAAAGAAAAACAAAAGAGATCTAATCAGCTTCTGTAGGGGCTAAAGTTTTAATTGGAACCTCCACCATGAACCTATGGTTCTCAGACTTCTGGAAGCTGCTAATTAGGTTCTAAATTAATCTAGGCAGGGAGTAGAAGACTGTTGAAGTTAGGAATGTTGTTACTACATGGAAGAATGATATTCACAAATCAATCCAAAATGAAATGCTTCATGAAGAAATTTATTTATTTATTTATTTGGTGAGGAAGGGTTGATATTTGGTTGCTCAGTAGAGTTTATGGAGGAAGCAGGTATTCTTTTTAGTTAAGCTTACTCTTCTGTTAATGAGGTCTTCAGAATAAAATTTGGGAATACCAGAGGAAAATGACAATAATTTTTAAAAGATAATATATCACATCTGGTGGTCTTGAAAAAAATACACAAGGGAAATTAAATAAATAAATGAGAAAATCATCTAGGGAGGTCTAGCTAAAATGAATACATGTGCATGTGTTTTTAGAATGACCTGGGTGTTGTCCTACTGGTTTTAAAAGAACCATTGACTAGCCCAGATTATCTTTAAGTTATAATATATTGCATATGAGTCCAGTTTCTTAAATACTCGCTGTCATGATTTTTTCCCTATTTTTGTGTGTCTCAGCTTTTGCTATTTCTTTGTATGAAAATGGAACGTTCATTAAAGCTCTTGGATCCCTTTTGCCACTTACCTTATTTTTCTCAAACAAAGTGATAAAAAGGGATTGAAATATTATTGACAGTACTATTATTTGTTATAATGCCTTTAATCAATCCCTAGTGAATGATTCTAGGTCATTTACATGAAATTTCACCCTATTCAATTCATTGTTTTACTTTGTCACTCTCTTAAATAGTCAATTTCCAAATATTTTATGCTTGATGAAATGACTAAATTTGCTTTTATATACTCAAAGATATCATAAAGTTCCACTTTTAAGCTGCTAGATTGATAGTCCATTAGTCTTTTTAACTCTTCCCTTAAATACACTGTTTTAAAGAATATACAGGTGTGAGAACATTATATTTTTTAATTCATCAGCCACAACTTTAAAACTACTGTGTTGAATTCCTCATGGTCCATTTGGCAAGATACCATGACCTCTGGCCATTCCTACTTCAACTCCAGTGTCGTATCCAATTTGACCTTCTCTTCCCTTCCCTCTAGGAGTAAGCTGTGATCTTGGCTGCTTGGCCTTTGGTGACAGGAGGGGGATCTAATTTCTAGATCCTCATTCCCTCTGAGAGAGAGAGAGACAGAAATAGTGGAGGCAGAACATGTCATATAATTAGGCTTCTCCAGTTTCTTCTGGGTTCATTTCATGTTCTGACAAGATAGTGGTCTCTGAGTAAATGCTTTTAGTTTGAGGAAAGAGGATGGTGGTTTTATTCATCCTCCTTTTAGTGATGTCTGTTGCTGCCAACAGAGAAGGACAGCTAGTTGCCTTGGAGTCCTTCTAGAGCTCTTGCTCCTGATCCCTTCTCATGGTGTAGTGCCTCTTACCTGTCTCTGACCCTCCTCTGTCCTCTTTGCTCTTTCATGTGGGTCCACAGATATCACAAGAGTCCTCTTTATGCCCTGATACCCTCTAGAAACTGGGAAGGGGCTGCCTCACTTCATTTTGTCACAAGCATATTGAACTTTAGTCCTCTTAAGACCTGTTGATATAGGCTACTCTAGGGCCTCCTGTTGTCAGACAGCTCTAGCCCCCAATGGGTACCAGGTTCTGTATGTAGTTTATCCCACATTCTAGGGGACACATGTTAACCACACCTAATAGCTGTCTCACCATGCTCAACTCTAGCTCAATAATCAATCAGCTAGTTCCTCACCAATTGCTATAAAAAGGTCTCCTCCACCTCTGAAATGCTTGTCTTTAGAAACAAACTATTCTTAACCTCTCTCTTCTAACTGGGTCAGTAATGAGCCACCTGTCACCACACAGTGTGCACACCCATGAAGTCTGAAGCTGTCCTGGTAGGCTCCTTATTATTCTATGGACTGAGGGAAAAGAGGGCAGGGAGAAAGGTTGGTGAACGTGAACTGGTTCTACCATCTCTGAATAGATCCCTTGAGAAGAGGGTCACACCTGCTCACAGGTTGTTAGTATAATTTGGGGCACTTGCTGCAGTTTAAATGGTCTCACTCAACGAACTGTTAGACGTGTGAGTGTGCACCTGTATGTGGTCAATATCCTATCTTCCATTGATTTTAAGAGCTTTTGAGGCAGAAACGATGTCTTATAGCTTTTTTCATCCCTGTTTTCATCTACCCTGTAACAAGAAAAATGATTACAAAAACAACAATAATAACAGCAAATACTTAAATGATACATATATATGTCAGGCATTGTTCTAAAAGTACATGTATCTGTGTGTGTATATACATATACATATATGTATATATATATATATATATATATATATATATATAAATGCATTTAGTCCCCGCAAACCCTATGAGCTGGTATTATTGCTGTGATGTACTAGCTTATGAAAATAGGCATAAAATGATTAAGTAACTTGCCAAGGTCACAGGGCTGAAAAGAGGTGAAGTCAGGACTTAAATGCAGGCAGCCTGGCTGTGGGGCTGATCTATACTGATTGTTCTTATCATAAACATATGGCATCACTGTGGCCAGGAGGTAAAGACAATTAGACACAGGGATAATTTTTTAAATAATAATAATAATTTTTTACTGTTTGGGGTTCATGGAGGGTACAAAGAATCCGTTTACACTGATTGCATTTGTTAGGTAAAGACCTTCTTACAATTATGTCCCACCCCCAAGAGGTCTGCCATACACGGTGACCTCCCATCCTCCTTCCTTCTCCCCCTGCCTAATCCTTCACCTTGCTCCCTCATTCCCCTACCCACCCCCTTGTATTAGCTCGTCTACTGCTTTCCTATTAGTATTGAGTACATTGGATTCTTACTTCTCCATTCTTATGATGCTTTACTAAGAAGAATATGTTTCACCTCCATCCAGGTTAATACAAAAGATGTAAAGTCTCCATCTTTTTTAGAGGGATAATTTGATCAGTCAGACTTGGTCAGTGAAGGAATACATCAAACTTTAAATGAATTGTTTTATTTGATTGTAAAATTACATTCCTATCATTTATGCATGAAACTTTATAAATGATTGTTGAACTCAATGAATATAACATATTATTGATTAAATATAAGCAAAAAAGATTATTTATGAATGAATGGAGTGCCCTAAAAGGATTCCCTCCAGAGCTAAGAGAGCAGTTTTTTAGTAACTGTACCTGAATATATAAAGTGTATTTATAAAGTAAGTTAAGAAGCTCAACATGTAATTGTTATATAGACTTAGATTCTAACTGGCACCTCTGTTTTTATTGAGAGGGAAATAAAATGTAGTCAAATTTCCAATCAGAACAATCACATTCAGTGTTCTCAGCCTGCTTCTCCTTAAAATCAGTGATCTCGTCCAAGCTTTAAATAGACACTTTCCATGTCATGCCCCCTCTCCCGCACATGCCCGCTGTGTCTGCCTCTGCCCCTCATTCTCTGCCCACCCATTTCCCTCTGGTGTCTGCTCTCTGCGAGCTGCAGCACAGGCTGTGCGATGTGCCAGCTCTCCTCTTTACCTGTCTTCAAGCTGTGAAGCTCCCGTGGGCTCTAACAATGACTATCTGGGGCAAACTGAACTCTGATGGCACTGCTGTTATGGAGAATGAAAACTGGTCAACTTGAACACAGTGTGAACTTCCACAAGCTTTTGCTTGTTTTGTAAAACAAGCAAGTAAATTCAGAGAACTGGTTGGTGAATTAGCTTTAGCAAACTAGCTTTAACTAACGTGGTTGTTCAGCCAGCCAGTAACATGATGAATTATCTTTGGGGATGTTGGCCTTGAGGCTGCCCCAGCTCCTGCCTTTCTATTGTTCAGCTCCTCCTTTGATGCCAGCAGCTCTCTCTGCATCCTTGATGCTTATGACAATTAGCATCTGTCACTTGATAGAAAGAGCCCCAACTAATACTTCTGAACCTGCTATATTTTGGATTCTCCATTGAATTTTCTCAGGCTACCCCTATAGCCAGACATCCACTGACTTCCTGATAGCCAAATCCAGTGGCTGTATTTCTCTTTTCATGTTTCTTGATAATTCTACTGCTTTAGTTTTCTTATTGACCAATCTTTCCTACTTAAAATTTTTTTTTTTTTTGGTTTTTCCCTCTTTTCAGGATCTGTTGCTTCTCTTGCTATATCTTCTGTGACAATTTTAAAATCTCTTTTAAGACATACACTCCTTTTAATAGGGTCGTTCTCTAGGACTCAGCCTTTGACCCTTGGGTTGTCCAACTTTACATTCTTAGAAGCGCTTATTCATACCCATGGCTTCTGCTAATGTACCTACAGTGATCCTCCCCAACTTTATATCTCCTGCTTTGGCCTTTCTACTGCTCTCTCCAGACACATGTCCAAACGTTGGCTTGTTATCTCAATTTTGTTGTCTCTCAAGCACTTCAAACTCATTGTCATCCCTTTCCAAGTTTTCTTCTTCAACATCGTCAGTCCTGGAAAGCAGCACCACGGTTTACCCATACATCAGCTGCCTCAAAGCCACATGTGGCCCCCCAGATCCCCAAGTAGATACAGCCCCTCAGAGAAATCTAAACTTCACAGAATAAATGCCTTTATTAAAAGGATTGATCCATAAATTCAGATTTAGTCAAAAGGATGTTCTTAGGATCAAGAAGGCCACAGATTTCCCACCCCTGGACCACCATCAGACTCTCCGGATCTGCCTGCCTACCTCTTCTCTCCTCTTCGTCCCTATTCCAGCCCTAGGGAATATCTACATCTGGTCTCATTCACATCACCACATCTGTTCCCATGTGATTTTCTTTCCATTCTCTTCTCTTTTCAATCTCTCTTTCACACTGTAGCATTGGAGGAAGAATCTAGATGCAATGATGATCATGTCACCTCTTTGGGCAAAAGTTGTCCTTAGCTGTCAGAACAAGACGTCATTTTATTAGCATGAATAAAAGTCCCCTATATGCTGACTCCTGCTTAGTTCTCCAGCACTGATTCTTTCACTTTCTGAGATCTGTCACTCCAGCAGTAGCATTTCCCACATGCCCTACATAGAGTAATGCCCCCAAGCTTTTGCACCTGTCATGTAAGGCCCACGTGAAGCATCACCTCTCATGGGAAACCACCTCTGTCCACCAGCTTGACAAAGGGCTTCTCTTTTGTGTTCCTGCATCATCTTGTACACATACCCCCCTCTACCTTGTCATACCCTTCTAGAATAATCTGTTTACTTCTCTGTATCTTATACCAAAGTACAAATTCTATTCACTTTACCTCCCCATAACCCAGCCCAGTACATAGTAAGTAATCAATAAATGTTTACTGAATGAATAATTAATATATAAATGAATAAATGACATAAATAAAAAAATGAAACCACTTGTAGTTTTTCTCAATTAAAAATTCAAATAATTTTTGTGAATAATTTTATTGACATAACTTAAATTCCATCTTCAAATCTTTTTGAATGTTGTGAGGACAACTATATTTTTCTAATTATATAGTTCAATTAATATTGCATGAAGCTATACATGCATATGCCATATAAATATACCCATGTTATCGAATAAGAATATAATATAATACATAATGCAAAAAGCTGTAGTCTAAATGACTGAAACGGTAGTGGTTTTCTTATTTTTATCTATTGTCTTGTTCTTTCCATCATTGTGACTGTCAAATATTCTTATATGATAGACATGGAACCACAGGTTGCCAGAAAGCCAGATGTATGGTATTTTATTATGGACTCTCTTTTCTCTAAACATCAATTCAGCTATTTACTTTTAATGATATTGTTTTAAAACATCCTTTGGCAGCTGCAGCTCAATAATATGAATATATTAAACTTTTAGTTATTTCATTCATCTCTTGAATTATTAAGAATCTTCTTTTGAAATTATTTTCTTGGAATATACAATCTTTCTTAAAGTATAAACCTTTTTCCTAAAATAATCCCACATTTTTCTAGTGTTTAAGCGGTCAGTGGTTTCCTATTCACTGCTTCCTTAGCAGATAGCAAGTACTCAGCAGGTACATGGTAACTATAGCTTGAGTCTGTATTTTTGAAGGTTTTTTTTCTTTTAGTTATATCACATTTGGCATTTCAACTTAATAAAGTCCCTAATATATTCCCCACAAAGTTGAGGGAATATTCAAGGATATAACACAGCAGAAAACAGAAAGTCCAATAAGTATTTCTTAATCTCCTTGGGATTGTGGACCCCTAGAGAATCTGATGTAGGTCCCCTCTCAAGGAACGTGCACATACCCGTACACTTACTAATGTTCATGGTAGGTTAAGGGAGCCTTGGGTTCCCTAAGAGTGTGTCCTTGGCCTCGTAGGGTCTGTGGAGCTCAGGTAATTCAGGTTTGGTTATCACTACAGTGAAGGATATTATGTTGGGACTTGATAGAAGATGAAGTCAAACCAGAAGTAACCAGGAAATGGAAAAGGGCTTGGAGTTCATGAAAGCAGTTGGGGATTTCCTCCTAAAGAAACATTTAAAACCTGTAATGTGGTTTGGACCTTCAGCCCCTCAAACCTCATGTTGAAATTTGATCCCTACTGTTGGAGGTGCGGGCTGGTGGGAAGTGTTTGGGTCATGGGTGGCAGATCTCTCATGAATGGCTTGGTGTTCTCCCTGCGATAATGAGTGAATTCTTGCTTTGTTAGTTTATGCCAGAGCTGATTATTTGCTTTGCCTTTCACCTTGAACAGAAGCTCCCTGAAGCTCCCACCAGAGCTGATGTTGGTGTGATACTTTTTGCACTGGGTAGAACTGTGAGCTGAATAAACCTCTTTTTTATAAATTACACAGCCTCAGGCATTCCTTTATAGGAGGGCAAAGTGGACTAATACAACCTGCGATAACTAGGTTGGAGGGTATTTGCAAAATGAAGACTAATAGATCAGAAGGTAATTTTTAAAATCTATTTGATGTGGAAGCCTCATAGAATGTTGCCTAAGCTTCAGGGGTAATATTTAGTTTCCTGTCACCTCTGTGCTCAGTGAAATGGAACTAAGTAGGAAACCTCACATCTAATCAAGCTGAGTTGATTTACATTGAATTGGGAGGAGTTAAATACCATTTTCTACAAAGTATAGGCTTATTTATTTCTAATATTTTGTCTATTGACAATACAGAACCACAAAGTTATGGATAGTTCAATCTCATAAGTATAAGTACATGCCTGAAAGTACCAGGCACTGTGCTAGGCTCACAGAAGAATGTAAACATGAGTTTAAAAGACCATGGCATCTTAGATAGCTTGAGAAAGAGAAATACAAATAACTGTGATAAATGTTACAATTGAGGTTTAGTTATGATGAGAAAGAAGAAAAGTATTCTGCCTGATAGAATCTAGGAAGGCCTTATAGAGGAATGGAACTTGAGCAGACTTTGAGGACAGATTAGATTTGAGAGGTGCAGCGATCATTTTAGATAAACATATGTTCTGAGCAAAAATGTGAAGGTTAGAAGGACCAGGGCCAGGTGATCAGTAGTGTTCTTGGGTTGGGACAGAAGTAGCATGATATGGGATAAGGAAATATCCTATATGGCATAACTTGCTCTTTATCCAACAGCCAACAAATATAGAGCACTTACTATGTGTAAGTGGAGGGAGACAAATGATAAACAATAATCATAATAGAAAAGTTATAAAATGACTTTAGTGGGTGATTATGTACTATAACAATAAAAGGGAAAAATAAAGTACATGAGGGGGATTGTGACTGTGGATGCCCTGTAGAACACAAACTAACATTTAAATTGAGCAGGTCAAACATAATTCGTTGGGAAAGTGACACTGGAGCAAGGACTTGAAGAAGATAAGGGGGGAAAAATCATATCTCTTAGGTCAGAGAGTTCCAGGAAATGAGTTACCAGTGCCTGGTGTGTTCAAAGGATAACACAATGGGCAGTATAACAGGGGCTAAATTGGAGAAGAGTGGAAACCAAAGGTGGAGGGGCACCCTGGTCTGTGTGGGGGTTGGGGAAGGTGGATTCTGTAGGATCTAACCGAAGGCTTAAGGACTCTCTGCTCCCTCTGCCAGTACTTTCCCCACACATTGATAGTTCCCCCATTTTGGTATCTCATAGAAAACAGAGAGTAAATGTTTTGCCACAGCTTCTCCCAGAAGGGATGTGGTGACTCATTTTAGTCATATCCCAGCAGTGAGAAGCAACATAATCTCCATATGATTTCAAATTTTTTATTCAACCTCATAAATCTCTGAAATGGAGATGATTTTAGTAGACTTCATGTAGTAAGGAAGCAATATTTCAAGTTGCTAAATGCTTCCTGTATTGAAACATACCCAGGCTGCATTGGGGTATGAAGAGGACGAATTGTTTTTCACTAGAAAGGGCTTTTTACCCCCATAGATACTCAAAAGCAATCCTTTAGAAGGAAGGCAGGAAATTATACAATAACTTTCTTAAAAACAAAAGATGGAGAGATAAAGTGATGTGTTTGTAGGTTTATGTTTGTTAGGATTTTTCTTTTAACATATGTGTGTCATCTTTGGCCAAACATTGAAGTATGTATGTTTGATATATTTGATTCAACATATTGGCATTTGAGTTTCCTCTTCTAATTAACACAGATGGCTTAGCCAAGCCTGATTATTCCACATGATTCTATCTACAGCAGGGATACATAAGAACATATGTTTGTGTGTGCCTGAGTGTGTTAATGGCCCATTGTGTTCAGTATTGTTTACGCTGTACTTTGAATTTAAAAAAAGAGTCACCTAAAGTTCATAGAGGTTAAATAATTTTGCCCAAGTTGCCCCCACTTGGTCATTGTGGGGCTGCAATATTAGTTTATATTGTCGTGACTTAAAATCTTTTGTAATTTCCACTTAAATGAATTGTCATCTCCTTTTTAAGTTTGTTTGAACATCATGTACTAGAGCCAGTAGAAGGAATAAATTGTTAATAGGTTAATAGCTACTGAGTATTCATTTTTCATTTTTACTGGATATGACGTTGTAGACCAGTGTTTTCCAACCTTTTTTATCTCATGCCACTTGAACCTGTAGTTAAACGTCTGCGTCACACTTAAATTATGTTGATTAAAAAAAAGGGATATACTTTGCTTTGAACTTCTTTTGAAAATAATTTAATTAATGACCATTAAATATTTTCAGGGCACACCAGTTGAAAATCACTGGACTAATTTAGGTAGCATGGCCTTAAAAGGCCCTGGATTCAAATGTCAACTCTGTCCCTCATGGTATAACCATTGTCAGTCATTTTTACAGTTATGAGGTTTCATTTTCTGATCTGTAAAATGAAGATAAATGTTGAGGGCCGCCGGATGCAGTAGCCCCCCCCCCCAATATTAACATTTGCTTTGCAGAAATGTGGAAAGAATCAAATCGGGGCATATTTTAGACTAAGCCTTCAGTTTTTGTTAGATAAATATAGCAGGATCTTTTTGTGTGTGTGCTTGGCAAAGCATGATTCTATATCAAAGATTAATAGCCTAAGTTATGTCACAACTTTACGATTGCATATAGCATGTCTTACTGTGGAATATTATAATTAGGTTTTCAATAAGAAAAGTTCATTACCAGTCTTGCATGACAAGTTGTGTTAACCTCATTTAACCCAGTCAAGTGTTCTGAAGTGCCAAATGCAGACGTTTTTTGACAATCTGTCCTCTCAGTCTTTGCATAATTTAATTATTTCAGTTTCAACAATCTGTCTCTGTGCTCTTCAGCTTATATCTTCTCTTAGCTACTTAATTCCTCCTACCTACAAGAGAATAACTAAAATAGCATATTTTAACCCATTTTTTTTGTTTCTTAGCATCCATCTGTAGTCAAATGTTAAGTGTTAGTTAAATCTTAGGTCATCAAAACTCTATAGTTTTTATTTCCTGGCAATGTTTAATAGCAATGTTGACATAGGACAGGTGGCTAATAGGGTGGCTAATAACTACATTTTGATTTTCTAAAACTTATATATTAATGGAAAATCTGAAAGACTTTGCCTTCATTTGTAGACCAAATTGATACCCACTTAATAGTGTGATAGAATTCCTCAGCATGCCATTGATTTAATCTCATCTTGCCCTTATTGTGAAAGAGGCAAGAGTTGGATAAATAATACTACTAGTGTTATAAATAATACTACTTTTTGAAATCAAAAGTAGTACTTCTAAAAGATGTTGAGATAACATTATAGATGCAGTTACTTCTGATTTTTTTTCCAAGTTGTGAGACTTTTGGTATTTGTTTAGCAAAAAATATTCTTTGCCTTCAGAACTGTACCATTTGTTAGCTCAGAAAACCAAAATGTTCCCTCAATCTTGTGTAGGTGTTATGCTTTTTGTTGATAATGTACTGTTATTCATTTTCTATTAATGTTTAGAAAATAAACTTAGTCTAAATAAACTCTAAAAAAGTCAGTATGAGTTCAGTGTAGATTATTACAGTCAGGGAAGCCCTTACTCATCCGTGTGTGTGGGAAGAAGGCAGAAGTGGAGCATTTAAATATTTGATAAAGCACGCCTTATGGAAATTATACTGGGAATTTTGATGTTCTTAGAAACAATTCCCAAGGAAGCACCATTATAACAAGGGTTATGACTTATGAGACTTTCAAGTGGCTTGGTCCTGGAGGATGGTTGTCATGAGGATGCTCATTATCACATCAAGCTATCATCATTTCCTTTCACAGACCAATTTGAATTGCAATCACATGACACTGAGCATCATTCCATAAGAGTTTGCCAGTGTTCAAGAGGGTAGAATGTTTCCTGTTATAGACATATGTTAAAAATAAGTCTACAGGTCTCTTAAGAATCCTGAAAAATGGGGGTGGCAGCTGTGGTTCAGTGAGTAGGGCACCAGGCCATATACCAAGGGTATAGAGTTTGAACCTAGCCTCTGCCAAAACTGCAACAAAAAATAGCTGGGCATTGTGGCGGGCACCTGGAGTCCCAGCTACTTGGGAGGCTGAGGCAGGAGAATCGCCTAAGCCCAGGAGTTGGAGGTTGCTGTGAGCTGCTATGTGATGCCATGGCACTCTACCAAGGGCAACAAAGTAAGACTCTGTCTCTACAAAAAAATAAAAAATCCTGAAAGATGTTTACAGCAAGTTTTCCTAAGTACAATGGTGAATAATTTGGAAATAGAAGTACATTTAGTCTTACTCAGGAGCTGAAAAACAATAAAATAATTATATTGGTTGCAACCTAATCACAATCAGTTCTTTTCAGAGCATTGACAGTTAATCCTGGGAGCAAGAAACTAGGTTTGTTTTTAAAAAGTAAGCAAAATGACCAGAATAGTCACTTAAATAATAGTAACCATAGATGGCATTTACTGATCAGTTACTGTGCCCCACGTACACTGATAAGCCTTGTGTGTGTGTGTGTGTGTGTGTGTATGACAATGAGATAGATGCTAGTGGCATCTTAATTTTTTATGTAAAGAAGAAAAAGCACCTGTAATCCTCGCACTTTGGAAGGCTGAGATGGGTAGATTGCTTGAGCTCAGGAGTTCAAGAGCAGCCTAAGTAAGAGTAAGACTCCACCTCTAAAAATAGCTGGGCATTGTAGCAGGCACCTGTAGTCCCAGCTACTCAGAAGGCTGAGACCAAAGAATCACTTGAGCCCAGGAGTTTGAGGTTGCTGTGAGCTATGATGCCACTGCACTCTACCAAGGACAACAGAGTAACATTCTGTCTAAAAAAAAAAAAAAAAAAGATAAAGAATTTAATGACTTGCCCAAGTCTATACAATTGATGGGAATTAGTATTCATACCAGGAATGACCTGGCACAATTCACACTCTATGGCCTTTCTTAAGCCCCCATGTGCCTGCACTAACAAAAATCTTCCTGTTAGAACAAAGGATCCCAACACACACAGGTGCTAGAATATGACATTTAGAGATTAATGTCCAGTGGTGGCTTTCATCTCTCCCTGTGTACCAGAATTTTCTGGGGGAGTTTTAAAAATAGAATAAAAAAGACACTCAGCTGTATTAGGTACAAAATTTTAACACAAGATAGGCCAAGCTCACTTTGCTCGCAACTTCTTTGCAGCTGGCCCGTACTGGGATGCTTTGCCTGGATTTGTACAGGTTTCCATACCCACGTTCCTTCAGAGAAACAGTCTCTCAAAGTAACTTCTCTGAAAAGCTTTGATCACATTCCTCTTAAAAATTTTCATCCACGGAAACATTGCACACTTCTTCGGTAAAGGGCACACCTATCACTTTGACCTAAGATAGATGAAAGCAAATTATGTAACCAAAATGTATGTATTCTGAAATTTTGTTATTTTCATTTATGTATTATTTGTGTCTCTAATGTAAGGATTAAATTTACAGAATGTTAGAATGTAAGCAGTGTGTGCAGAGACCTGGTCGATCTCAAAGCTTGTGTGAGTCTCTAGCATAAGATATGCCCTTTAACATATAGTAAGTACTCAATAAATATCTGTTAATGACTGAACAAACCACACACTTCAGGAATATTTTTGCTTGACCACCTGCTTACAGATTATGATAGCTTTCACAACTGTAGACACAAAAAGTTGTATGTATCACTTTAGACACAAAAAGATGTATGTATCATTGTTTCTTGGGTAACTGGGAAATGAATATAGCAATTTTACAGACAGAGATATGCTGAATTTGGATTAAGATTAATTTTATTTAATAAAGTGTTCATGGCTGTGATGGTGACTTATGTTTGAGGATAAAACATTGTTTCTGAAAAATACTAGTTTTCTAGTAAAATGACGATATGTGTTGTAGCAAGACTATCCATCAGAAAAGTCCAAAGCTGTACATTAGATAAAGAGCTAATGGCTCAGCGCCTGTGGCTCAATCGGCTAAGGTGCCAGCCACATACACCAAAGTGGCGGGTTCGAATCCCCAGCCCGGGCCTGCCAAACAACAATGATGGCTGCAACCAAAAAATGGCCAGGTGTTGTGGCGGGCGCCTATGGTCCCAGCTACTTGGGAGGCGGAGGCAGGAGACTCGCTTGAGCCCAGGAGTTGGAGGTTGCTATGAGCTGTGATGCCA
>CAUYQV010087452.1:0-20422 GCA_963574575.1 Galagoides demidoff | reverse complement strand
AGACTTCAGGCATCTCTGGCTAGTGGGATCTGCCCAGAAACATCCCTTTGGAGACACAGGGAGTCAGTGAGGGACTTCTAGACCCCATAAGGAGAACAAAAGCAGTGGAGAACTGCCAAGTCTTTGCGTGTGTTCCTTCAGTCTAATCCTGTTGGCAGCTGTAAATTCAGCAGCAGTGAGATTACAAACAGGAAAAGTCTTACTTGTGAGCTATTTGGGGTTTTTTTGGACTTGGCACTCACTTGAACTACCTTGGGAGAACTTGGGCAAGAAAGCAGAGGACTTTAAGCATTGTCTAGGGCCCCAGACTGAGCCACTGAGCCAGAAAGAGCTAATAGCGTTCGGCTGTGGGCCTCACAGAGCCATTGTGGGAGAACTGCTTTGGCAAGCTCTGCCCTCAGGGTCCCAGAGCAAGGATAGATTAGGAGCCAGTAATCTAGTGACTAAGCAGCCTAAAGGAGGGGATAGAGATGCAGTATAGCCTTGGCCCTCAGGGGCATAGTGTGAGATTGGTTTTGGCATACTGGGTAAGTGGATAGCCACTTCAGGAGGGATCTCAGCAACAAGTGCTTTCCCAGGAAAGATTCTGCTTAGCCCAGGTTGGCAGTTTAAAGTGCCTTTTAAGCGGCTGAAGTGAAATTTAGGCTCTCCACCCTGCAGGGTTTGAGAAATCAGCAGAGGCCTCCAGTCTCCATCTCATACAGCTGTATCAGCATTGTGATTATCATCTCATACCTCAGAAGATCACCTGTTGCCCAGACAATATTCAGCAAGATAGAAATATACTGCTTTGGGTTTTGTTTGGTTGCTTGTGGTTTTTTTGTTTTTTGTTTTTTTTGGGGGGAGGGGGTTGCTTTTTCTTTGTTTCGGTTTTTTGTTTTATTTGGTTTTTGCTTGTTTTTTTTTCTTTTAATTTCAACATTTTCCCTATAGATTTTTCTTTCTTTTTTTTTTTTTTTGTTGTTGTTGTTGTTGTTTGTTTCTTTTTTGAGACAGAGCCTCAAGCTATCACCCTAGGTAGAGTGCTATGGAATCACAGTTCACAGCAACCTCCAACTCCTGGGCTCAAGCGACTCTCCTGCCTCAGTCTCCGAGATAGACACCCACCACACCACCCAGCTATTTTTTGGTTGCAGCCGTCATTGTTGTTTGGCAAGCCAGAGCTGAATTCAAACCCACCAGCTCAGGTGTATGTGGCTGGTGTGTTAGCCACTTGAGCCACAGGTGCCAAGCCTATAGATTTTTCGTCTCTTTCCTTTCTTTATTTTTCTAGTTTAAATATAATTTTTCACTGTTGCCTTTTTTAACAATTAGAACTTCATTTCTGCTAGTATTTCTACCCCTATTATTTGGTTTTTTGCCTAATTTTATCCCTAAAGTTTTCTGTTTGATTGTTTTGGTTTGATTTATAGCATTTTGGTCTTTCCTTTCTACTTGATGGAGGTGGGGTACTGTGTCCGAACAGGTTATCAAAGAGCTGCTGACCTCAAGGGAACAACACAACTTGGCACCCCCAGAGGTGGGGGCTTTTAAGATTGGGGCAAAGTACCCTACTATACACCAAAATTGCTCCTGTCTCCCTTTCTGTGCCTCTCTTCTTTTTGTTATATTCCCTTTTACCCACCCCCTCTCCTTTTCCTTTCCTTTTTTTTTTTTTCCTTTCTTTTTTCTCTTCCTGATCTTCAATCTTCTCATCCTTCTGGTCCTGTACCAAAGGACTCATCAAAACCCTAGTCCAGAGGCACAGTAACTTAAAGAGCAAGAGGAAATGAAAGGAAAATTAGGGCAAGGAAGCAGATGAATCACTCATGAGGAAGAACAAGCAGAAAATTCCTGGCAACACGAAAAACCAGTCCAGAGAAACCCCCCCGAAGGGACTGTGAAGTAGCTACAGCAGAGGATACCACCTATAAAGAAATGTTAGAAATGACAGAAAGGGAATTTAGAATACAGATGATGAAAACAATGAAGGAAAATACTGATAAAGTGGAAAATAACCAAAAGGAAATCCAAAAACAGAATCAAATTAGAGATGAACGATACGAAGAATATAGAAAGGATATAGCAGAGCTGAAGGAACTGAGGCAATCAATTAAGGAATTTAAAAATGGAATAGAAAGTATCAACTATAGATTAGATCACACAGAAGAAAGAATCTCAGAGGTAGAAGACAAAACTCTTGAGATATCTCAGATAGTTAAAGAGGCAAAAAAGAAGAGAGAGAAAGCAGAACGTTCACTGACAGAGTTATGGGACTTTATGAACTGTTCAAACATAAGAGTTATAGGTATCCCAGAAGAAGAATGCCCCAGGGGAACGGAAGCCATACTTGAGAATATTATAAATGAAAATTCCCCAAATATCACCAAAGATTCTGACACATTCCTTTCAGAGGGATATCAGAACCCAGGGCGCCTCAACTCTAACTGAGGTTCTCCAAGACACATTATGATGAATCCGTCCAAAGTCAAGACAAAAGAAAAGATTCTTCAAGCTGCCGGGAGTAAGCACCAATGGACATACAGGGGCAAATCCATCAGGGTGACTGCAGACTTCTCTAATGAAACTTTCCAAGCCAGAAGACAATAGTCATCTACCTTTAATCTACTTAAACAGAATAATTTCCAGCCCAGAATTCTATATCCTGCTAAGCCATCCTTTAAAATTGACAGAGAAATCAAATCATATACAAACATTGAGGAAATTTGCCACAACAAGACGAGCTCTACAGGAAATACTTCAACCCATGCTATACACTGATCATCACAGTGGATCAACAGCAAAGAACTCAGAAATTAAAGGACAGAACATAACTTCCACAATGATGCAAAAGATAAAACTAAGCAATGGACTCTCACAAAATAAGATGAATAGAACACTACCACACATATCAATTATCTCAATAAATGTTAATGGCTTGAATTACCCACTGAAGAGGCAGAGATTGGCTGACTGGATTAAAAAACACAAGCCATCCCAGAAAACACACCAACTTCAAAAGACGAATTAAAACTCCGAGTTAAGGGCTGGAGGACAATTTTTCAGGCAACAGAATTCAGAAGAAAAGAGGAGCTGTAATCTTATTTTCAGATGCATGTGGATTTGAAGCAACTAAAGTCAAAAAAGACAAAGATGGTCACCTTATATTGGTCAAGGGAAAAATACAACCAGAAGACATTTCAGTTCTAAATATTTATGCACCCAATTGAAATGCTCCTAGATTCTTAAAACAGACATTACTCAATCTGAGCAATATGATATCCTATAATACCATAATAACAGGGGGCTTTAATACTCCTCTTAATGAGGTGGAGAGATCCTCTAAACAGAAACTAAACAAAGATATTAGGGACTTAAATGAGACCCCAGAGCAGGGGTCCTCAAACTTTTTAAGTAGGAGGCCAGTTCTCTGTCCCTCAGACTGCTGGAGGGCCAGTCTATGAGACCTGGGACAAATCAGCTTCTAAGCAGGACAGGCAGAGGCGGCAAAAACACCCAGCGGGCCGGATAAATGTCCTCAGCTGGCCCTAAGTGGCCCGCAGGCGGTAATTTGAGGACCCCTGCCTAGAGCAATTGCTTGATAGACTCATACAGAGCACTCCATCCCAAAGATAAAGAATATACATTATTCTAATCACACCATGGAACATTCTCGAAAATTGGCTCAGTGCCTGTGGCTCAAGCGGCTAAGGCGCCAGCCACATACACCTAAGGTGGCGGGTTCAAATCCCCAGGCCGGGCTGGCCAAACAACAATGATGGCTGCAACCAAAAAATGGCCAGGTGTTGTGGCGGGCACCTGTGGTCCCAGCTACTTGGGAGGCTGAGGCAAGAGACTCGCTTGAGCCCAGGAGTTGGAGGTTGCTATGAGCTGTGATGCCATGGCACTCTACCCAGGGGGATAGCTTGAGGCTCCGTCTCAAAAAAAAAAAAAAAGAAATGTGCCCCCATACCTATATTCTTAAGTGTTGTTGTTAGAAAAAAATGCTGAATTTATCAAACTTTTTCTGTACCTATTGAGAGGATCATATGTTCTGTTTTTTTGCCTCTATTAATATAGTGGATTATATTTATGCATTGTGTATGTTTTGCATATGTTAAACCAAATTTGAATTCCTGAGATGAAACCTACTTGATTGTGATGTATAATGTTTTTTAATGTGCACCTGTAATCTATTGGCTAAGATTTTATTGAGTATTTTTGCACCAATATTCGTTAGTAAAATTGATCTGTATTTCTCCTCTTTAGGTGGGTCCTTTTCTGGTTTGGGTATCAGGGTGATGTTTGCTTCTTAGACTGTGTTGGGGAAGGTTTCTTCCTTTTCAGTGTTTTGGAATAGGTTATGCAGCATAGGTACAAGCTAATTTTTGAAATTTTGATTGAATTCTGGTGTGAAGTCATCTGGCACAGTGTTTTGTTTGTTGGAAGCTCTTTTATTGTTTTTTCTCTCAGTTTTTGATATTTGTCTGTTCAAGAGATGTCTTTCTTCCTGATAAAGTCTAGGGAGATGGTACGATTCCAGGTATTTGTCCATTTCCTCCACATTGCAAATATCTGGGCTTAGAGTTTCTTGTAGTAGTCAGAGATAATCTCTTGTGTCTCTGTGGTATCTGTTGTTATTTCCCCCTTTTTTGTTTCTTATTGGGTATATTAGAGATCTTACTTTTATGTTTTCAGTTAATTTTACCAAAGGTATATCAATTTTATATATCTTTTCAAAAAATCAACTTTTTGTTTCATTGATTTTCTGAATGATTCTTGTATTTTCAAATTGCTTTATTTCTGATTTTATTTTGGTTATTTCTTTTCTTCTGCTAGGTTTGGGATTGGATTGCTCTTCCTTTTCCACTTCCTTCAGATGACTCATTAGATTGTTGATGTGCTCTTTTTCTTTTTTGAATGTAGTCATCTAACATGATAATTTCCCTCTAAGGATTGCTTTTGCTGTATGCCATAGGTTTTGGTAACTTGTGGCTTTATTGTTGGTACATTTGAGGAATTTATAATTTGCTCCTTTATCTGTTCCTTAACCCAGCTGTCTTTCAGCATAAGATTGTTTAATTTCCATGCTTTCATGTGGGCATGACAGTTTTTGGTGGATTTGAGTTCTACCTTTATTGCCTTGTGGTCTGAGAAAATATAAAGGTATAATTTCAATTTTTTAAAATTTGTTGAGGTTTTATTGTGACCTAGGACATGATCTATTTTGGAGTATGTTCCATGGGCTGACAAGAACTGCATATATTCTTTAGCTTTGGGATGGTGTGTTCTGTATATGTCTATTAAGCCCATTTGTTCTGGAGTTGCATTTAAGTCCTTGGTATCTTTAGTTTCTGTTTAGAGGACCTATCTATTTCAATTAGAGGGGTGTTAAAGTCCTTAACTATTCTAGTGTTATAGGATATCATATTGTTCAGATCAATCAATGGCTGTTTCATAAATCTTGGAGCATTTAAGTTGGGTGCATAAATATTTAGAATTGAAAAGGTTCTCTTGATGTATTTTTTTTCCTTGACCAGTATGAAGTGATCATCTTTGTCTTTCTTAACTTTAGTTGCTTTAAATCCACTTGTATCTGAAAATAAGATTGCAAACACTCCTTTCTTCTGATCTCCATTTTCCTGACATGTTGTTTTCCAATCCTTTACCCTGAGTCTTGATTTGTCCTTCAGGGTTAGGTGTGTTTTGTGAAGACTGTATATGGATGGCTTATGTTTTTTTACCCAATCAGCCAGCTTGTCCATCTTTACTGGGGAATTCAAGCCATTAACATTTATTGAGAGAATTGATAAATGTTGGTGAAGTTCTAGTCATCTTATTTCGTGAAGGTCCATTGCTTAGTTTTATCCTTTGTACCAATGTGGAAGATAGGATTTTTTTCTTTTAGTTTCTGAGTGTTTTCTTTGCTGGTGGTTCATTGTGATGGTCAGTGTGGAGAATAGGTCTCATTATTTCCTACCAACCTGGTCTTCTTATGGTAAATTTCCTCAATGTTTGCAAATCAGTAAATAATTTGATTTCTTCATCAATTTTGAATCTTAGTTTAACAAGATATAGAATTCTAGGCTGAAAATTCTTTTGTTTAAGCATTTAAGGTATACAGTTACTATTTAATAAAAAATAAAAAATAAATATTCCACATTGCATATCAAATCATCACACTGTACCCCACAGATGTAAAGTTATGATTTTAATTAAAAATTAATAAAAAAGAATTGATCTATCCTATGGAAAAAAAAAAGAAAGTTAAAGGTAGCCAACCATTCTCTTTTGGCTTGGAAAGTTTCAGCTGAGAAATCCACTGTCACTCTGATGGATCTGTCCCTGTAGGTGAATTGGCACTTACTTCTGGTTGCTTGCAGAATTTTGTGTTTTGTCTTGACTTTGGACAGGTTCATTACAATGTGTCTTGGAGATGCTCTATTTGTGTTGAGTGATCCAGAGTTCCATCTTTCTCTCTCTTTTTTTTCATTCTTTTTACATTTTTAATTAAATCATAACTGTGTGCAATTATGGGGTACAATGTGCTGATTTGATATACGATGTGGAATGCTTACATCAAACTGACTAGCATAGCCACCATCTCAATTACTCATTTGTTGTGGTAAGACATATTGTGCACAATGCAATGGTATATTTCAAAACTACTAAGAATATAATATAAATGTCAATATATCTCTTAAAGTAGTGTTTCAGAACCTTTAGTGATACTTGGGAACTATTTATGATATCCTCCAGCAGGGCTTCCATTCCTTTGGAAATTTCTTCTTCTACTTCAGGAATATAATTGTTATGTTTGAATGCTTTATGAAGTCCTATGATTCTCTGAGTTAATATTTTGCTTTCACTCTGCTCTTTTCTACCTCTTTAACTGCTTGTGTTAGCTCAAGAGCTTCATCCTCTAGCTCTGAGCTTCTTTCTTCTCCATGGTCTAATCCAGCAGTTCTCAACCTGTGGGTTGCGACTCCTTTGTAACAATGAAAATACATCCTGCATATCAGATATTTACATTACAATTCATAACAGTAGCAACATTACAGTTATGAAGTAGCAACAAAAATAATTTTATGGTTGCAGATCACCACGACATGAGGAACTATATTAAAGAGTCATGGCATTAGGAGGCATTCCGAAGGTTAAGAACCACTGGTCTAATCTGTTATTGATGTTTTCTAGTGCAGCTTTAGGTTCCCTGATTTATTCCTTCAATTCTGTATGCTCTTCTATATCCTTTCTATGTTTTTCATATCTTTCACCCATTATTTGGTTTTTTTTTTGACTTTCTTTTGATTACTTTCTATTTTTTCATAAATTCCCTTTTGTGTTTCTACCATCCATATTTTAAATTCCCTTTCTATCATTTCCATTGATTATTTATAGGTGAATCCTCCGCAGTAGCTACATAATCATCCTTTGGGGAGGGTTTCTATGTTTTGGTTTTTCATGTTGCCAGAACTATTCTGTTGTTTCCTACTCATGTGTGTTTTCTTCTTGTTCATTTCCTTTCCCTTTTTTCCCTGTCACTACTTCCTTTACTTTAGATCACTTTTGTTCTAAGCTTAGGTGTAAAATGGCCTTTTGGTATAAGGCCAAAAGGAAGAGAGGGCAAATAGGAAGAAGGGAGAAAGAAGAGAAAAAAATAAAGAAGAAGGAAAAAAAGAAAGGAAAGTTAAAGGAAATAAATGAGAAAAAGAGGAGAAGAAGGACAGAGAGAAAGGGAACAACAGGAGAAATGGTGGTGTTTGACAGGGTTCTTTGACCCACAACTGCAAATCTAGGACTTTGGGTGGCCAAGCTGGTTGGGTAACTCAAGGTCAGGAACTTCCTATCAGCCTGGGTGTAATAAACAAGATGCTACCCTCACCCAATATAGAAAATAATCTGCAGTATGTTGCAGTGGGGATCTATCAATAACATCTTTCCAAAGGCCAAAGCTAGAAGGGCACTCCAGACCCTGAGCTCATAGCCTCCTTCACCCAGACCAATGAGGTGACCCACAGTCAAACTAATGCTGTGACCCCTTCAGTCCTCAGAAAAAAGGACAAAAAATTATAAAAATAGATAAAGAAAATTAAAAATACAATTATTTAATATGAAGGAAAAATGGATAGCTTCATTGTTGCATGAGAAATTTATCTGGGAAATATGATAAGAATGGAAAAATTCTACTGAGAGAGAAAAAGGAGAGAAATAAAAAAAGAATTAAAGAATAAAAGAGGCTGAAAACTATAACCAAAAATGGAGGAGTCTTTGCTATTGAAAAAAGTAAAAATGACAGAATAAAAATATAACCACACAAGAAAAACTAAACAAAAACCCACATACATATCAAAAAAAGAGAAGAAAAGAAAAAAAACTGAGAAAAATATTGAAAAAAGAAGCAAAAAATGTAAAACAATATATGTATATGTATGTGTGTATATATAATGCAATATATTACCTGAACACCAGGTAGCGCTGTGGTGGTAGGAAACAGAAAACACACCTGGGATTTCCTGTATATGATGGGGGTTAGAAGCCACTCTCTAGTTGCAGAGAACAGATCTTGTCTTCCTGATTTCTTTGCCCTCAATCTGGTTCACTTTATTAGCATTCAATCCCTCTGGCGTGGGGGTTCCAAAGCTCTCACCAGACCTCCTAGGAGGCCCGTCAGACAGTGTCTCCTGACAACAAAGTGGCCCTTCCCCGAGGATGGCTGCTAAGCTCGCCTCAAGCATGGTTGCTCAAGGATGTTTCTCACTAGGACCTCCACTGACTTATCCTCCCACATCAGTGGTCTTCCCACAATGGTGGCACCCAGCCAGCAGCAAAGCAAATGGGAGAACTACCCTACCCAGTGTTCAACCCCATGCCAGATGCTGTTTGAGTCTACTTGCTGCTCCAGCAAGCAGTCCAGCCCAAAATAAAAATACTGCAGGACAACTCTTTCCCATCCCCAGACCTCTGTGGGAGAGCTGGCCAACTGGTTAGGCTCTGCCCCTACCAAGCACCTGCCTTCTGCGGGAGTTTTCCTCAGCTCCAGACCTCCTTGTTGGCTCCTGAAGTCTCCTGCTGCTTCACTGTACCCCCTGAGTGATGTTTCTGTGCAGATCCTCCCAGCCAAATGTGGCTGCAGACCACTTTCTCCTGTCTCACCACAAGTACCCAGCAAGTAGATGTCTTTAGTCTGACATCTTGCTCTGCCCCCTCCTTGCAGTTTAATTATTTACATTATAGTGGTTAAAAGAAGAGGCTTCAGAGTCAGGAAAACCTAGATGTAAATATTGGCTGTGGGTTTCTGGTCTTAATATTTATTGGCTCTGAACCTCTGTTTTTGGATCTATAACATAGGTATAACAGTACAGAACTCATAGGGTTCTTGGAGTAAATGAGATAATTCCTGTAAAACACTAAACACAGTCATGGGAAAATAGTAAGCACCCATTAAAGGTATCATCTTCATCATAGCTATCATCATCACCAGAGGACTCATTTCCCCTGCCATATTATAATCCTTTTGAAGGCAGGGGCTATATCTTGGCCATTTTTATATCCCTACCATGTCTTGTACATAGCTCTCAATGTACATTTATTGCTTGAATTGTATTCTAACTGTTATCCTAAATGAAGCTCATGGCAGCAACACAGATGTCAATCTCCACCTTACCTCATTTTCTCCTGCCTGCATCCCAAGGCCTCTGGGTATTAATCAATGCCATACATCAAAAATAGGCATGACAAATGTGGTAAGTATACCAGCCTTGGGGCCATCTAAAATTAATTTGTCTACATTCTCCAAATGAACAGTAACTCTATTAAAATTCCCACCTGTGACAAGTACAAAGTGCAATTATTTTTTCTGGAGTAAGAAACTGCCACTGGGGTGGTATTCAAAACACTTGTCTCAACAAGTCCAAATTGCTAAGACAGTGCTTATATTCAAACTAAAGGACATGTGAAAGGCCAGACTATCAGTCTTTTGTAGGAAAATAGAATTAAAAGGCATGCTAAAGCTGGCAACCATTTCCCCTGACTCAACACTGAGTTAGGCTGAGGGACTGCTCTGTTAGCCTGGGAATAATGCATTGTATTTTGGAAATGTAACTTTTTTGTTAATAAAATGCACTGTACAGAAGCTCCCAACATGTCTGGACTTGGCCATTTCCATTGTTTTTTCTTTTCTTTTTTTTTAACACTGACCTCCGGAAGAGAAATGGGATAGACATCTCAGCCAGTGAAAGATGGCTATGGGAGCAACAGCAAAATTTTTGTCATTTCAGCAGCCATCATCACAAAATCTGGGAATCTGATTGAAGATCAGGCATCTAGGTACTCAGGGCCAACAGCAAAACCCAGAGGGGGGGGACTTTACTTTCTTTAGCTCCTGCCTCCTTTTTGCTCTTTTGCCTGTACACTATCCCAGTCATACTAATTCAATTATGTGAATTCTTCAAAGTCACATAATATAAAATTACTTTTTAAAAATAGCTTTCTTCAGGTACAATTGATATAAAATGTTGCACATATTTAATGTGCATAATTTGATTTGTTTGGACATACACATATACTTGTGAAACCATCATCACAATTATAGTAATAGACTTATCCATCACTGTCAAAAGTTTCCTTATGTCCCTTCATTTTAAATTTCTTTATGTCCCTTTGTTTTTGTTCTAAGAACACTTAATATCAGACCTTTAATTGAGAAATTTTTGTGGTCATCTAGACTTACACAAATGATAAGGCTTAATATGAGTCTTTACCAGGTGTCTTTGTATTTACATAGAGGTCATTGTATTTAAAATAAAGGAATAGCAGTCGAACAGATTTGGAGGGGGGCAGAGAAAGGTATTCTGGGGACAGGGCTCTTCTTTAAGCACCATCTCATTTTCTCTTATTACAAAATATAATGAGATGACTTACTGGACATCAGTGATTTTAAGAGGACAGCAATTATATAAAACTAAAATGAATTTTAGGAGAAGCCAAGAAAAATCTTGACATATGTTGATATTTCCAGGGGCTACTGCTTAGTTTCATAACCTCGTGTATCAAAAGGGACTGTGAATGCAAATGGCCTTTTAGAATCGAGGTGAAAGGGAAGTCATTGGATGAGGCTGGAAAAAAAGACTTTTGCTAGAGATTTTCTTGAGACTAGCCACTGGGTGAGTGCTAAATAGGGCTGACTTCATGGGTAGGCGACCAGTGCAGTCTCAAAGGGGGTCACACTCAGAAATGTCGTATGCTTAGTGTTTAATGCTCTGTGGTGGCTGTCTTGAAAATCTTAATATTATTTTTGAGATTGTGTTTTGTAATAGAAGTCGGATGGGACAATGAAGCATGTGTTGGTGGCTTACAGCTTTGGCTCACCTCCTGTCACCTCCCCACCTCCCTGGAAAGTGTTCCTCTGTTTTCTGGTGTCCAGGCCCAACTTGGTCTCTCCTTCCCCACCCAACCCTGCTCAACAACTATTGCTTCCCTCCATCTCCACTGGGGCCCTGGCACAAACATGTGGAGAGTCAGAGACAGATACATGTGACTTGGAGAAGGGCACGCCATCCTGATGTGACAGCCTCATGGCACATTTGGCAGGTGACTTGGTGGGTATAAACCACTCACCTTCCTTAATCCAGGTACCAAGGTTGTCCTCCTGTGGAAGCTTGCAATATCTTAGGGGTCACCCATTTACTGTAAGTTGGTATAGTAGGCTTGTGGGAAGAGGAGATAGATTTTTTTTCTGTCCCCACATGAGGTACAGCATGCCAGTCTTATAGCTGGGGGGAGAAAAGACTTCATGGGGCATTTATCTTCATGCCTAAAGGAGCGTGACATTAAACAGCACAGAAACCACACCATGACAGGAGACTTCAGTTCTCAATAAAGATGGAGCAGATAACTTTTCTCTAATCCTCTAAATAAGGTCAACTAACAACCTTGTACATTATTTATATATATAGCTTTACAAATTAAAAAGGCTTTGGAGAGTGGAAAGAAGAATGCAGACCAAGTATCCTTAAGACCTAAGGGTATATGTAGCAGTGAGTTCCCTGGGTTTTCTTTTTGCCTCCTATAGCCTGGACTGACTGCTAGAGAGGTTCCCAAGCCAGAAACAACAATGGGCACTGACCAAAAAAAAAAAAAAAAGTCCTAACAAAAACTGATCTCCAGCTAAATGACTACAAAAGGGACAGACCAGCAAGACAGAAAATTTTTAGACAATTACTACTTTACTCCAGCCAAACACCACAGTGGGGAAATACCTGTGGTGCACTCACTCATGTCAATAAAAACAAATGGTTAGTCTATATTTCTACTTCATCAGGTGCCTAATTGCCCATGTCCTAAAACAGTGGCAGCAGGGACCTAAGAAGGACCTCAAGGTGCCAGTAAAGATCATGTGGGGAGCCTGGACTTCCACTCCTTCCCATCCTGGGTGGGGTGGTATCAGAGAAGGCCCAGTAGCAAGCCAGTAGTAATATCACTGTCCACTGGTAATGAAGCTCATCCTCCACTCCTCAGTATCAGTGAAGGCTGTGTGTGAAAAAGTACAAGGCACCACTTCCTCTCCCAGTGGTATTAGTTGAAGCCTGGTAAGGAGCCTAAACTCTGGCCCATGAAGTAAGGAGGAACCCTTCCTCCACAAGGTATTAGCTCTCAAAGGAGCTAAGTGGAAATCTGGACTTTTGCCCCCATTGAACAGCAACTAAAAAGCAGCCTTATTCCTGCTATTGCAACATCAGAGGAGGCATGCTAAAAAAGAAGGCTTAAATAGTTCTGGAGTTGCCTAACCTAATACCCAAAGTGTCCAAGATACAATAAAAAAAAACAAAAACGCACTCATTATCGGAAGAATTCAGAAAAATCTCAAATTGAATGAGAAAAGACAAATCAACAACACCAAGATGACAGATATGTCATAATTATTTGTTAAGAATTTTAAAGCAGCCATTACAAAAAGGCATTAACAAATGATTATAAGAATGCTTGAAACAAATTAAAAAATAGAAATAGCAAAGAAATTCTCAACAAAGAAATAGAAGACATAAAGAATAACCAGGTAGAAATTTTAGAACTAAAAAATAACAACTCAAATTTTTAAAAGACTCAATGGATGGACCCAACAGAAGAATAGAGAAGACAGAGGAAATAATCAGTAGGCTGGAAGATAGAATAGTAGTAATTGCCTAGAGAGAAAATAGAATATTAAAAAAATTAACAGTGCCTCAAGGACCTATGAGACTATAACAAAAGAGGTAATGTTTAAGTTATTGGAGTCTTTAGAGAATAGAAAGTGACAGGGCTGAAAATATACTTAAAGAAATAATGGCTGAAAACTTTCCAAATTTTGCAAGGATATTAGAGGGCAGATTCAAGAAGTTGAGCAATTTCAAAAAGGATAAACCCAAAAAGAGTTATTCCAGAGTAAGAAAGCTTACAAAACAGAATACATTCACCATAGACAGCAAATAGGCCTCCACTGCCAGAGCAAGTAGGCAAAGAGGCCAAAATTCCTTATTCTTAAGAGATGGCTGTTGAAGTCTTTAGAGTTGAAGTTCTGATAATATTTGCAATTTTCAGAGGGAGAAAGGGATGTAGGAGAGTCGGCAGAGGGTGGAGAATGAGAATGACAGAGACAAAGCAAAAGAAAGCAAATCTGGGAAAATACTAAACATTGGTGAATCCAGCCAAAGGGTTGCAGCAGGTTAAGTAGTGTCCCCCCCCAAAAAAGAAATATGAAGTCTGAAAATTAAGTTTTCTAGGATGCTAACTCATCCCGGAAAAATTGCTACAGCCCTCATTGCTGCATACCCCTATGGTCACATATGGCCGAATACTTCAAAGGTGACCGTCATGGTATTCAGCAATGAGGTCTGTTGCACTTCTTTCTAAGGTAAGTTTGCGAACTTAATTGGCCAACTTTGTATTCAAGTTCTAACTCTTGGTATCTGTAAATGTGTGTGAATTTATTTGGAAAATAAGGTCTTTGCAAATGTAATTAAGGATCTCGATTAGTTCCAACTTAACAGTGATTATATGAAGCAATTTATGTAACCAAAATGTTTGTACTCTCCTAGAGTCTTAAATTAAAAGAAAATAATCTTGAGATGATCTAACACCAGATTTAGGGTAGCCACTAAACACAATGACTAGTGTCCTTCAAAGAGAAGCACAAGGAACAAGGCCTGGTAAAGATGGAGGCAAGATGGGAATTATGCTGCCACAATCCAAGGAACGCAGTAGCTACCGGAATGTGGAAGAGGAAAAGAAAGATACTTCTTCCTTAGAGGGAGCCTGCCTCTACCACTAATTTACTCTCAGACTTCTAGCCTTCAGAATTGTGAAAAAAAAAAAAAAGAAAGAAAGAAAGAAAAGAAAGAAATTTCTATTGTTTTAAGTCACTAAGTTCGTAGTTATTTGTTACAGCAGCTCCAGGAAAATAATACAAATGATTACCAGGTTGCCACCACACTTTGTTTTAAGCTTTCTGAAGGTTTGAAATCCCCCCCTCCAAAATGAGAAAGAACCCCACTATCACAGACCAAAAAAGGGACTACATAGGAAATAACAAGTATTATATTTTAGTACCTTTAATAACACATTTACCCTGCTTTTTAAACTAGAAGTCGGGGCTCAGCGCCTGTGGCTTAAGTGGCTAAGGCACCAGCCACATACACCTAAGGTGGCGGGATTGAATCCAGCACTGGCCTGCCAGACAACAATGATGGCTGCAACAACAACAACAACAACAAAAAATAGCCAGGCATTGTGGCGGGTGCCTGTGGTCCCAGCTACTTGGGAGGCTGAGACAGGAGACTCGCTTGAGCCCAGGAGTTGGAGGTTGCTGTGAGCTGCAATGCCAGGGCACCCTACCCAGGGCAACAGCTTGAGGATCTGTCTCAAAAACAAAAAACTAAAAACTAGAGGTTGGTTCCCATAAATGATTTTTAAATTTTAGTTTATATAGCCAGCCCTGGTGTTGAATGACCTGTAGCATTAGGATGGGTTTCATTAAACTTCTACATGTGCTCAGTATTCCTTAGTGCAGGCCTGAATATGAAAGGACAAGAGAATCCAACAGGTAGAGGGTCAAGGGCTACAGAGCCTGTAAACTGAGCAAGGCCTGACAGGGTACCTCGATGACCTTGAAGTGTAGAAACAAATCAGATATCCTCTTGCATTGTTTTTTTTTTGTTTCTTTCTTATATTCTCACCCATATTTGAAGATTTTCAAGTCTCACGACTTCTGCTTTTTTGAATCCCTTGCATCTCATGGCTTAAGTGCTAGGCACAGGGTTAGTTAAGCATCCAATGATAATTTGAAATGGGATTGTGGTGGGAGTCAGGGAGTGTAGGATGGGTGACCTCAAAATAAATTTGAGAATCTTCAACCTTGTGCTTTTTAGGTGCTAAAATGAGACAAAAGCTCATCTCTGAATTTGAGATCCATGTCTCTTAGGGTAAGGGAAGAGAAAGAAATGTGTCTGGGGAAGAACGAGACTAATTGTTTAATTCATACTGACTTCTGTTCATACGTAGCTTAAAAAGCAAGACCTCTTCTACAATAGTCCCAAGAATCCATGATATGGTATAGGGAGTTTGACAAGAATCAGCTATTCTAAGTATCAAGTTAAATATACATTCTCATCCAAAGATATCTGTGCTATTGTTTTCATCATGTGTTGCATGGCATGTAACCATGTATATTTTGATGGACCCTCTAAATATATCTTTAAAATGTCTGTAAAATGTTTTTTCACCATTTATCATTTTTTTTTTGAGACGGAGCCTCAAGCTATCCCCCTGGGTAGAGTGCCATGGCATCACAGCTCATAGCAACCTCCAACTCCTGGGCTCAAGCGAGTCTCCTGCCTCCGCCTCCCAAGTAGCTGGGACCATAGGCGCCCACCACAATGCCCAGCCATTTTTTGGTTGCAGCCATCATTGTCGTTTTGGCGGGCCCGGGCTGGGGATTCAAACCTGCCACCTTAGGTGTACGTGGCTGGCGCCTTAGCTGATTGAGCCACAGGTGCCGAGCCTACTCTGGTTATTCATGTTGTCAGAATTCTTCTGTTGGGTCCATACCATTATTTATGTCCACCATTTGGTTATTAGAACTGTTAGGGTGAGATTGAATTGGGGTTCCCAGGTAGTAGCTATAGCCCCTTACCGAAGTGCTAGGCTTTGTAATTGTGGCTTATCTCCTACAACCTTACAAAGGCCCCTTTCAGAGTTTTGGCCAGAGACTCTGAGGACCTACTTGGTGAGATAGCACAAACTAGCTCTGTTTTGATATCAGCCAACCTCTACCCTATCCTAAGAAACCATAATATCAGGTTTAAATCTCGACTGCGAAGAAACAGCTGCAGTGCCCTTCAGTTCTTTTCCCCTACAAAACTTCGAAAGTCAACCTCCAAATGTCCCAGAGTGGACAGCCCCAGACACAGGTTCCAATTAAATTGTCTCAGACAGTGCAAACCCTGCTCAACAGAGAGGGGTTCAAGGGTCTCCGGCAGCACAATTGGAGTCAGGGATCCACACTCCCACCCACTAGACTCATTCACAGGCCCAGTTAGAGCCAGGGGCCACGCCCTGCCCACTGGTCTCAATCCACACCCAGCTAGCCTTTGCTTGCCAGACCAATTAGAGTCAGGGGACTCTGCCCCGCTGCTGGTCTCAGTCCACTGCCTGGCAAGGCTCTGTTAGAGTCAGGGCACCGCACTCCACCCGCAGGTCTCAGTCCTCACCTGGTAAGCCTCTGCTCACAGAGCCCTCAGGTATTGGTTCACACCCAGAAAGCCACTGATCGAGGGTTCTGTTGGAATCAAGGGACCACGCCCTTGCTCTCAGTTCTCAGTCCACGCCTAGCAAACCTCTGTCTGCCAAACTCAGACCACACAGGGCAACCACTCTTCTGCTGTGGGTGCTGTCAGAGCCGGGGGTTTTGCACCCTGTCCCACCAGACACAGCCCAAACCAAGGGTCAACACCACCACTGGCCAGGCATAGTCATAACCAGGGGACTGCTTCTCCTCTCACTGAGTGTCCCTTTCTTCCATACCCTCTTTCTTTCCTGTTAGTCACAGATTCTGTCCTGATGGTTGGCGGTCCACACTATGCCCAGATCTCTTAGGACAAGACCAAACACTCTGTGCTCTCCAGGGGGTAGAACTTCAGATTGCCATGTGAGGGGGAAAGGGTGGACTGGGAGTTTGGACTTGTGGGGGAAAATATCTGTTCAATTTTATGCCTGGCCGGGTGGCATCTAGGTTCATAAGTGGAACCTCCCCAGGAGAAAGAGACCTGGAGTTTAGCAGCTCTCTCCTGGGAGGAAAAATGAGAAGGCTTTTGTTCCCTCTCATTCTCAGATAGCCTGCAGCTGGCCTCCTGCCTGGGGGAGGGGTCTCCTGTCCTCTTGTCATAGGCTTGTACCTGAAATTTGTTTTCTTGAATGCTTTTCCTTGGAGTTACAGCTTGCTGAACTTCTTTCTTGGCTCAACTTCCCACCTTTGTTCTTTTTACATAAATGATAACATTCTGTACATACTGTTTAGCCCCATGCTTTTTTCACTTAATAATAGTCTGAAAAGGCCAGGATATGGTGGCTCACACCTGTAATCCTAGCACTCTGGGAGGCTGAGGCAGGTGGATTATCTGAGCTCAGGAGTTCAAGACCAGCCTGAGGAAGAGCAAAACCCTGTCTCTAAAAAACAAAAAAATTAGCCGGGCATTATAGCAAGTGCCTGTAGTTCTGGCTACTCAGGAAGCTGAGGCAAGAAAATGTCTTGAGCCAAAGAGTTTGAGGTTACTGTGAGCTATGATGCCATGGCACTCAACCCCAGGGCAACTGAGTGAGACTCTATGTCAAAAAAAAAAAAATCATCTGAAGATCATTCACAACAATACACAAAGAGCTTTCTCACTCTTTTTTATGGCTACATGGTATTCCATTAAATGGATGTATCATGATTTATTTAACTGGTGTTCTTTTGTTTTTAATGAGACAGAGTCTTTCTTTGTCACCTTCAGTAGAGTGCTATGGCCTCCCAGCTGACAGCAACCTCAGACTCCTGAGCTCAAGTGATCCTCTTGCCTCAGCCTCCAAAGTAGCTGTGACTATAGGCGCCTGCCACAATGCCCAGCTGTTTTTTAGAGACAAGATCTTACTCTTACTCAGGCTAGTCTGGAGCTCTTAAGCTCAAGCAGTCCACTCTTCTCAGCCTCTCAGAGCGCTAGGTTACAGGCCTAACCCACAGTACCAGCCCTTAACCAATGTTCTGCAGATCAGCATTTGTGTCATATCTTGTGCTATTTTAAATAATACATGAGAACCTTTACATGTGTGTCATTTTGCATATATTTATAGGATAAATGATTATATGTCTAGGATAAATTCCTAGAAGAGGGATTGCTGGGCCATTGGGGATTTTATATGTATATAAAACATAGGGTTTTGATATGTGTTGCTAAATTGCCCTCCATAATCATGAGACTAATATATACTCCCAGTAACAACAGAATGACAGTGCCCACTATTTTACCCCTTTGCTAACTCAATGTGCTATCAATTTTATTTTAGTCAATCTGATAGGTAAAAACTGATATCTTAGTACAGTTTTAATTTGCCATTTATTGATTATGAATGAATTTGAGCATTTTTCATATGTTTAAGAGCTATTTGTATTTTTCATAAAAACTGTTTCTATCATTTGCTTATTTTCCTATTGATTTATTGTTTGTCATTTTATTGATCTGTAAGAACTCTTAATAAAGTAAAGAAATTAGCTCTTTGACTGCATTATGAGTTACAAATGTTTTTTCCATGCCAATGTTTGCCTTTCAATATTGCTTTTATTAGCTTTTGCCATGAAGATATTTTTTATGTTCCTGTGGTCAAATTTATTACCCTTTTTATGACTTCTAGGTTTAGTCATAGTTAGAGATTCCTCCAACATTGCTTTAGACTGATTGTATAGTTTCTTCCTGTGCCCTTATAGTTTTTTTTTGTTTTTGTTTTTTTTATGGTAAGATCCATTTGGAATTTAATGAAAGGTTTATCATATATGGTGGCAACTTTGCCAACTTTTTTTCCCCCTGGGCTGCCTACTACTAATCCCAGTGCTTTTTTCAAATAATCCCTGTCTTTTCTCCAGTGATCTGAGCTGCTACCTTTGTGGTTATTATTAGTCATTGCCCATTTGATGGTAGAAAAAGTATCCCTTTTTGCTTCTTGTTCACGTATTTGGCTATTCATATATGAACTACCCATTCATTTTCTGCATATTAACTATGAGTGTCTCTTCATCTGCGAATTTCTATTTGTGCCACTCCCCCATTTTTTTAGTCAGGATTATGCTTGCAAATATTTTGCTCAGTTTTCCATTTCACTATTATTTGTGGTTGAAGCTATGTCTGATGTTTCTATCTTCAAAGTGTTTTGAATATTTATTTCCTCACGTGATCTCCACAGCTTTCCTCTAAGGTAGTTAAAAATGAATTTGAAGCAGCTAAAGTAAATAGGTTCAGTCACTATCCCAATTTCACACAGTCTTTGGTAGTAGAGCCCCTTAGCTGAAGAATATGTTTTAGAAATGTCAGTTTCTGTTTATGCCTTTAACCAGTTCATTGTTTTGCAGGGAGTTTCCCACTCAAGGCCTCACACTGAGGACATTTCACTATGTTATGCTAATCGCTCTGCAGCCCTCTTCCACCTGGGTCAGTATGAGGTGAGTGTCTGATGACTGGTCTGATTGGAAAGGATCTTGCAGGACCACTTTTGGAGGACTAGGCCTTCATTTCTGCTGCTTCCTTTGAACACTGAAAGCAGGCCATGCTGCAGTACGTGAAATGGAAGGCAGCACATCAAAGTATGCCCAAACTGTTCTTTCTCCTGATTCATTTCACCTGTCATGGGTGACCATGCAGAGTATTGTTGATTAACAAGGAAGGGCTTTGGTACATTCCCCAAGGGCAGGGACTATATCCAGGAGGTCAGTAGTGCTGGGGTGGATAGCAGCTGTGCTAGGTGTTACTAATCACACTTCCAGTTCATACTTCCTTATTTTTATTAATGTTTAGAATTTTTGTTTTTTATTTCAAAATATTAAGGTGTTACAAATGTTTTCGTCACATGGATAACTTATATGATGGTTAAGCTGGGGCTTTTAGTGTGCCCATCGTTGTACCCAATAGATAAGTTTTACCCCTGACACCTCCTCATTCCCATTGTTATGAGGATGAAATAAAGTAATATGTCCAGACTGCTGAAAGGAGTACCTGGAACATAGTAGGTGCTCAATAAATAGTAATCATTATTATCATCTTTGCCTATATTATGAATTACAAGTGTTTTTTCCAGGATGTCACAATGCTTAAAGGGTGAGCTATATTATTATAGGAATAATCTTGAAAATGAGCTATTTACTTAAAAAAGAACACATCAGCTC
>CAUYQV010087449.1:0-12419 GCA_963574575.1 Galagoides demidoff | reverse complement strand
CACAAGATACAAGGAATTGTTGACTGAGCCAGGGGATGATGAGAAATGATTCCTGATGTCTTTCTAGGAGTAGAGAATGATGATATCTAATCCAAGTTTCAAAGGATGAATAAGAACACACAGGCAACAGGGGGAGATAATGCATTTCAGCAAGCTATTGGTGCATACCCAGTTAGTTCAATAACAAACATGCTGCTAACTTGATGGCATACCTAAAGTTTTAAAAGTGATCCCAAGCAGACAAGATCCTGTTTTATTTTTGTATATTACAACTTTGTGGGGGCATAATTAATGTGTAATAAACTGTACATACTTAAGACATGCAGTTTGGTCAAGACTTGACATACCTATGTACTGTCATGAAACCATCATCATCATCAATTCTTGTGCCCTGTTGTAATCCACCCCCATCCTCAGGAAACTCCTGTCCTGCTTCCCGTCATTGTATGTAAGTTTGGATTTTCTAGAATCTTAGATGAATGAAATCATTCCATATATATATATCTACTGGAGAATCTGAGAGAATACTTAGGTTTTTGTGTGAATCGATTGTTTATCTTTTCATTGCGCTTTACAATTTTTACAGAAGAAAGGAAGCAGGAAGCCAGGTCACTTGTCATTGTCTATCACCTGGCTTATATTTTTTCTAATATGTTTATGTGCTCCACTGGGAGAGAAACACAAAAGTCCTCCAAAATTGATTGTTTTGAAATGGTTTCATTAACTAACATGCTACTTCTCACCCTGGAGAAGGTCTGGGTGAGTTCACTGGGGGTTGATTTTCTTATCCCTTTGAGTCGAGAGCCACATCTCATCCACAGGCTGAAAAAGTCCTTACAACCCTCAGTTCCTGTGATTTAAAACTAGATGAGTCAGTGCATTTCTCGGGGGCAAATGAATTTCTCTGCAAAAATATTCTTGGAATTTACTGGCGAGGATTTCTTAGATTTAAATTTAAACATTTTTGTAAATTCAAAAAGCAGTCCATGGGCTTCTATTTTGTGCCAGGCACTGAGCTTGGTAGTAGAGATACAGAGATGATGCAGGCCTGGTCCCTGCCCTTGAGTGAATTCTAGCACATCAGCGGTACTAAATTATATGCATTAATTATGTACACTAACTCACAAAAGAACTACATGTTGATTATCCTGCCCTCACCCCCCCAAGGGCGGAGCTAAGTTTCTGGTGGAAGAGACAGATGTGAAAACTTAAGCATGTAAGTAAGCAGGACTAACACAGATGACGACAAATGTTATGATAGAAACTAACAGAGTGACGGGAGAATAGGTGAGAGGCCATACTGCAGAAAGAATCATGGTTAGCTCCCATCTATGGCAAGGGAGTTGGACCCAGAACCTTCTGGGAAGCACAGAGAATTATAAGTATAAATACTGATGTAGGGCAGGGCTGGGCTGGGCTGGTCCATGGAACACCAAGGAGGTGGATTTGGCTGGGAAAAATGGCCAGGATCGGAGGGACAGTAAGATGAAGTAGAGAGGTTGGCCTAGACAGATGCAGTGAAGCTTTGCTGGCCTTGATGAAGAGTTTGGGGTTTGGATTTTATGATGTGTCCTAGGGAATCCCTGGAGTGATTTAAAGCAGAAGGTATCTGAGGTTTTGTTTTCTGTGTTTAAGTTTTATTTTTAAAATGAGGGCATGTTAACACAATAAAATTAATAAGTGAAATTATTATAGGGTGGGCGTGGTGGCAAATGCTTTGTAGTTCCAGCACTTTGGGAGGTGGAGACAGGTATATCGCTTAAGCTTAGGATTTTGAGGCCAGTGAGCTACGATCACACCACTGCATTCCAGCCTGCGCAGCAAAATGAGATGCTGTCTCTAAGAAAAAAGAAAAAACATCATATAATAAAATTCATAGGTCCTAAGTGTTTGGTTTAAGTTTTAAGTCTCAACGATCACATTCACCTGTGTAACCATTACCCAAAATAAGAGATAAAAAATATTTTGTTCCAATAAAAGTTCTCTCGTACCCTTATCCTTTTTGTGTCTCATTTTATTTTTAATTGAAAAATAATAATTAGATATATTTATGAGGTACAGTGCGATGTTTTGAAACATAGATACATTACAGAATAAGAAAATCTAGCCATCCGTGCACACACTTACTGTTCTGTGAGGTGAACACGTACTTATAATCTCTCTTATCAATTTTGAAATGCCCTTTTCAGATTTACTTTTTAAAAGATCACTGTTGGGAAAACTGTGTAGGGAATTCATCTCCATATCGTTATCCACCTAAACATTCTCACTTGCTTCTCTGTGACCATAATTTTTTTGTGAGATTTTTTTTGAGACAGAGTCCCCCTTTGTTCTGCTCAGTAGGGTGCTGTGCCTTGTGCATGGCATCACAGCTCACAGCAACCTCAAACTCCTGGGCCCAGGCAATCCTCCTGAGTAGCTGGAACTATAGGTGCCTACTACGATGCCTGGCTATTTTTGTTTTTAAGAGATGGGATCTCGCTCTGCTCACCCTGGTCTCAGAATCCTGAATTCAGGCAATCCACCTGCCTCGGCCTCCCAGAGTGCTAGGATTACAGACGTGAGCTAGCGTGTCCGGCCGTAACATTTTTTAGAGTCCCCTTCCCTTTTATTCTGGCCTTGACTAGCTCCTATATCACCCATGTTCTCATCCTATTCCTCTTGTGCCAGACTTGCTCAGATACTTTATTTTCAAAGCCAGTTCCCAGTTTGATGTCAGGGTCTCCTGCGCTCTACCTGGCCAAGCCCAAGACTCCAACCAGCCTCAGCTGAAGCTTGTAATTAACCCGCTCCAGACTAATCTGTGAACTCTGAACTCCAGAAATGTTTCTCTGATGTTCCCACCTTGAGTTTTCATGTATACCGTCTAGTGGAGAAGCAAAGAGAAGTGCATGGCAGCCTTGCTGAATGGATATACTAAATGATTTAGAGGAAGTATATATATATTTGAGACAGAGTCTCACTGTGTCACCCTCAGTAGAGTATCCTGGCATCACAGCTCATAGCAACCTCAAACTCTTGGGCTTATGCAATTCTTTTGCCTCAGCCTCCCAAGTAGCTGGGATGCCAGGCGCCCACACAACCCCTGGCTATTTTTTTCTTGCAGTTGTCAGTGTTGTTTAGCAGACCTGGGCCAGTTTGAACCCGCCTGCCTCTGTGTATGTGGCTGGTGCCCTAACTACTGAGCTACAGGTGCCAAGCCCAGAGGAAATAATATTGAGGAAAATACACACCGAGCATGGGGAAACAGGCCCGCTCTATCTCAGTGCAGCTTTGTGGAGTCTGACACAACGTGTGTAGAGACCTGGTCTAAACACTCTTTGGTCTTGGTTTGGTTAAACTGCTCGGTTTTTCTCCTTACCTTGCACCCTGAGTTGTTTTTGTCCATGATCTAGTCAGCCAGTCATGAAGGCTTACCCACTCTAGGAAACAATGCGTCCCTCTCCACCGGGTTCAGATGTCACTGTCTGCTGCCTTGCCATCCATCTAAATGCTACCTACTGACTTTTATCGGGAGTCAAACGCTCAAGGCTTTGGCTTGTCAATGGTGAGCATTTGCTTGTGCTGGTCCTGCAGCCTACCGTGATAGTGGATCAGCAGGGTTTGTTTGTTTTAAAGATGATTTGATCGAGTGCATTCTGTGTTGATATGTTAAACATCCAGGATGTTATTCACAAAGAATTTCAGGGAAACCAATGGCACATGGGAGCCTGGCCAAGATTTTCTTTTTTACTGATGCTGCTCTCACAAATATTTAGTTGTCATCAAGGTAAATAGTCAAAGTTTAATGTAGCGTGTTGGTAATGGCTAATGAAGGTGTGTGGTCCTCACTGCCTCACTGTGCTCCTGGAGTGTAATTACCAGCACAGGGGTAGTCAGAGATGCAAGCCATGTGTCATCCTTTGGCACTTCCCTACTGGTAGCATGCACAAAGAAAATGGTAGTGGTTATGATCAATTTGGTGTATTTTGATGCATTACTTAAAATCAGATGTTTGCATTTCCATGTGCATAGGGCCCAACATCAGTGAATCAGACAGTGCTTTTTGGCAGCAAGACAATGATGTCAAAGATGTATATATTTACTCTAAAGGAGAGAACAAATTATTTCTAGTGCAAGTCCTATATTTGGCATTTCATGGGCAAAAAGAAAGACTCTTTCTAAAAGTGCCTTTTTCATGGTATTTTTTTTTTCCACATTTCTCAACTAACAGACTTAGAAAAGAGCCAGGCACGTGGTAAGTGCTCCATAAATGTAGATCGTATCACGACTACTCCTATTTTCTCTCTGTCCTCGGCAAATGCTTCCTTTTCTCTGGGGAACTCATTTCTGACTTTCACTGGTGTGATGGTTGCAACGACAATAATATTACCATGCAATACTGCATGACGTTACTTAGCATAACCGTAATATCGTGCCAAGTCTTTTCTCACATTTTTTTCTCCCAGTTTTTATTATTTTAATCATAGAATTCTATACCGAGCAGATGAATTATGCTGAAATATGCTGCTTTTCTATGGCCACCATTTGGGAAGTGAATACAGAGCTAGCTTACGCTACTGTTTCTGCTCCCAGGCCTTATTTTTAAAGCACTGAACAAGAATCATGATAAATCACATGTGGACGTGTGATAGCTGGGTTTGATCTCATGGACGGAACCCTGTGACATTTTCGTGCAAATCACGCTCCATGTTAAGGGAACGGTTCCATGTTCACTCAGCTCTTAGCATCTCGTTTCTAGTTGGACTTGTCCGGTTTTGTATCGACTGTAGAGGACAATGGTTTTTAAATGATCAGTAAGTCTCCTAGCTGATTTAGGCTTGATATTTCCAAGAAAGCGTTAAAATATGGGATCCAGGTTTGCAAGCTTGAGCTCTGCACCGGGTCAGAGGGCAGGGTGTAACCTCTGCTGCTTATTCTAGCCTCGCCCTCATCTCTCCCAATGGTTGTCACTCCTGGTGTGTCTGCCTGGTTTTTTCATACCAAAGATGAGGTTATCAGCTGTTAAATCCCTGTTAGAACCCAACTGGGACTATATTTGAGATCAAAACAAAACTTGAAAACACACTGAGACAAAGGAATCCATTGAAGGAGGGTGTGGTCAAGCATTTTGCTTAAAAGGAATAGTTACTAAGATCCAGTTTCTCTGATTGAGGAGGTTATTCTTTTTTATTTCAGATTAATATGAGGGTACATAGGATTGGTTACACTGTCTACATTTGTAAGGCAAACTCCCAGTTGTAGCAGTGACCTTCACCGAGCAAGTGAGCCATTTACATCGTATCTGTTAATTGGACTCGTTTAGCTTCTAATTAGACTTTTCCATTTTTGTATCAACAGTAGAGGACAACTGTTTTTAAGTGATCAGTAAGTCTTCTATCAGATTTAAGCTTGATATTTCCAAGAAAGCATTTCATACGAATATAAATGTTTGAATATAATCAAGTTTTTCTCTCCCCTCCCCTCCTCTTGAACATTATTGAGTTTTTCTCTTGTGGTTGCATGATGTTGTTAATCTCCAAGTTTCAAGTCAGCATTGAGTACATAAGATGCTTGCTTTTTCCATTCTATCACAAGAAAGCTTGTGATACTTTCCTTAGGGGAGTAGTCCCTGAATCCATCCAAGTTGTAACAAAAGATACAAAATCTCTGTATTTTTTATGGCTGAATAATATTCCATGGTATATTCCACAGTTTAATTATTTAGAGAGATGAAAAAGAGAGATGAAAATCAAAAGCACTTTGAGCTATCACCTAACTCCAGCGAGAATGGCACCTCGCAGGCTCACGAAGTGGCAGATGCTGCTGTGGGCGCAGACAGAAGGGAACATTCCCGCACTGTTGGGGGGATGGCAAACTCGTACAGCCTTCATGGAAACAAGTATGGAGAGTCCGCAGGGAACTAAAAGGAGCTCTTCCATTTCATCCTGCAATCCCTTTACTAGGTATCTACTCAAAAGGGGAAAAAAGTCATCTTTCCAATGTCATAAGGACATTTGGATTAGAAAGTTTATAGCAGCCCAATTTATAGTTGCAAAGATGTGGGGAGGTTATTCTATGAAGAGATGGGAACCATGGTCATGTGGTGCAAATGGCTTATAAACAGCAACACCAAGCAGAACCGCTTTCATTGCGTAGCAGCTCGGAAGATCCGTGTGGTGACACCCCTGCCTTAGTCTCCCTGGGTCGGCATTGCCTAAAGTTCATGCTGCGCACCAACCTGTGCAACCAGCAGTTCTGGAGCTGGGGCCCTGCAATCTGCATTTTAACAAGCACCCCAGCTGTTGCTTCAGATTTTTTTTTAATATTTCTGTGTGGGAGGTATCTGTCAAAAATGTGCTGTTTTTTATATTATTAATATGAAACTGTTAGGTGGAGCCACACCAAATGGCTTTGTGCCCTCAGCACTCCCTGGCTGTGTGACCTGGCCAAGTGGCACCTTCTCAGTTTCTTGTCTATAAAATGGGAGATATAATGATGTCACTTAGACCTGTTTCAGGATGTCACTGGGCTTTCCCTGTGAAGTGCTTGACACAGTGTGTGACACACATTAATTATGTGTTAATTGTAGTTGTCCTTAGACTAGTGATAGTTCTTATTGATTTAGTGATACTAGTTATAATTATATCTCAGCTTACCTGGGACACACTTGCAGTGTAACACTAAGAACACAAGCATCACAGGCTTTTGAAACAGAGATTACTGACTTCTGTAGCTCTCTGTCTCAAAGAAGCTTAAAACGTACTAGTGAATGTGCTGACCCCGTGGGTTTTCTAGACTGAGATGCTTGTTTTCCTAAAGGATGCTCCAAGCTACAGGGGAAGGGAGGCTGGGAAAGGCTGTCCACCTCAGTGCTGGCCTGACCTCTGACATGAGCAGCCTAGACCATCTCAGAGTGAGCCCCATGGTGCTGTTCATCGGCTGAATCCATTTGAGATTTGGACACTTCTTTATACCCTAGTGCCATGAACTTTGGTGAAGGACATTGGTTAAAAATCTGTAAGCAGCCTTGACTTCCGCCTGTAGGCCAAAGGTCATTCTATTCTGGTGATGAAAATCACATCTCTGGCCTCTCCTGGGCAGAGGCCGCGATGTGGCTCCACGGTGCACATTTTCAGCCAAGTTCTCACACTCGGTGTTTTTGGCGAATAGAGGGCTTTAATTACAGCCATTGCCTGGTCTGGCTGAATGATGGCATTTTCCTCTGGTCATCTAGCAAAACTCGAAAGGAGGGAGGCACAGATGGAGCTGGTGGATGACTGATTCCTGCTGTTCAGATGCCAGTGGCACCTGGGCAATGGGAGGAGGTGATGCTGGCTGTCCTTTCTGGCCCGAGAAATCCTGCGGTTATCATGAGGACCACATTGGCCACGGCATCTCCACTTGCTGCATGGTAGCCGTGGCTGCCTCCAAAGCCACCCTTTCCCTCCCTCCTGCTTCATCTCACCGCTGCCAGGCTACTTGCATTTCTGTCCAGGCCACACTGGGGAAGCCTGAGAAGGTCCTCCAAATGGTTCTTGATAAATGAATTGAAGACCCTGCGCCTTTTGTTTTCACAGTTGAGCACCCTCTCCCCCCCTTTCCATCTTTCTTTCACCTCCTTTGTTCCTGCTATGTGATTTTATAATACATGAGGCCTGAGAAGCAACTTCCCAGCTTTGGGGGTTTTTATTTATTTATTTAGTCTTGGCAACAAAGTGAGTTTTTCTTTAAAATTATAAAATGCTTCCCTTGTATATCTGTTATAAACAGCAATCCAGAGAATTAATTCAGGCTATTTTAAGACCTATTTCAGACATTTTGATGACTCAGAATCTGAATCAGAGCAAATGGAACGCGGTCTAAATACTACAAGGTGACACAAATTCAACACGAGTGGGGAAGGATTAGAAAGGCAGTAATTGCAGTTATTCATCCTTAATGAGTTTATATTGAGAGACGTAATGTTGCCACGGTTCTGGGGATATATGTTTAGGTGTCACTTACATCATTTTTCCAATATATAGTCCTAGGAATATAAAAATAACAAATTTATGAAACCTATAACCCAAATGGAAAGGTTCTCTCTCCTTGCTTGAAGTTTTGAATGTCGCTGCTTCCCCGTTGATGAATTAAAGATTTATATTATGCTTTCCACAATAACGAGTGTTATTCTAGTTGGACTACCTAAATTCCAGCTTTTTTGGAGGGGGCATTGTTTCGTGTATGGAAAAAAGAGTACACGAAATGTACTGCCTGCCCTCCAGAAGCCTCTGCTTTAGGGGAGACTAATCTGAAACTAATGGGAAATTATTTGTTTATTTACTCAGTAATTATTATGGGACATGACCTACATTCCAGTTGCAGTTCTACCATTATTTACCACACAGAGTCTGGGAGGAGTTTTGAGGGTTACACAATACCACCTGCATGGGGGGGATTGTATTTTCCAGAGATAATGCAGCGCCTTCTTCTCCCTTCCATGCTCCTCTACCATAAAACTGTGCTGCTCTCCCAGGAAGGGGTGGAGTCTGTGTCCTGTCCTGTTGCTCTGGGCTGCTCTTAGCACCTCACATGTAACCAGTAGAACACAGAGTGACACTCATGTGACTTCTGAGCCTTAGTCAAACGAGGCCCAGCAGCTCCTACTCCCTCTTAGGAACCCCTGCTCAGAGCTCAGCTGCCATGTGGTGAGACCCCAGGCCCCGTGAAGAGGCCACGTGTAGCTGCTCAGATTCCACTCTTTGAGTTGTCCCCACCTAAGTGTCAGTCATGAGTAAAGATGATTCTAAATCCCAGACTTACCAGTCTTCCGAGTTGAGGCTCTTGACGCTGTTGGACAGAGACAATCTATCATCCTATACCCAGCCCAAAATCTTGGCTTGCAGATGTGATATCAAACTCCATCACAGAGGTTATTTTATACAGGAATGTATACATATTGTTTCATATACATATACATACACACGTATACATGTGCATATGGACACATGCATACACATATCTAAGAATAAATACACATTCATAATCTTCAATGTTGCTGCAACTAGTACTAAAATGTTGAGCAAAACAGATTATCAATAAGAGATACTACTAATGTGTCTGATAGTCCTAATCAACTAATAAAAGTTTCCTCATCCTTTGTGCCAGATTTGCTGACCTAATGCTTCTGAGGACCCTGAGGTGGGCATTGTTGTTCTTCCCATTTGGTAAATGAGGGAACTGAGGCACAGAGAGGTGAAATAGGAGCCTGGTACTTGTCTACTCAGACAGATGACCTGTCTAAGCGCTGAGCAGGTGCATCCTGGCACTGGTGCATGAGTTCAGAGACTGTGTCACTCTGAGGAAGGGTAACTGTAGATTTCATTAGGTTTTGTGGGGAGATGATGTTTATACTGAACCTGGCTGTGCGTGCAAGATTTAGATAAACAGAGTACAGGAGAAGAAGGTATTATACATGGAAGTAACCATGGGAACAAACTGAGAAGTGAGAAAAGAATTAATGAGTGCATGGATGGAGAACAAACTGGTAAGACGAGATTAGGGAGCCGGTGGTAGGGAGTGCTGGGTTCCTTCAGGAACATACCACCCTGGGCCGTTTGACCTGTGAGGGGCCTGTCTGGATGAAGCTCAGTGGAACGGTGTAGAGACTAAGAAAATCTGAAGGTGGGTTAACCTGAAAGAAAAAGAAAGGGTGAGATGCTGTTTAATTAGCCAAGAGATAATTAAATTATCAGTGGCAATGGCAACAAAGAGTAAGGGCAAATGTAGAGAAATCTTGAAGAAAGAAACAGTGAAATTTAATGACAGATTGAACGTAAGGGTTGAAAGAATAGGATGTGGTAAAATGGTTTCCGGCCAGTGAGTCTGGAAGGGTAATGGGAAAATCCCTTACATTCAAATGTTTATAAAAATGCTTAATGCTACAGAAGGCCAGTAACTGCCAGCTTTAGAATATCAAGGCTTGAAAATAGGTACTGCAAACATTGACCAGTTTTATGCAATAATAATAGTTCTTTATGACGATATTGAGTGAGACCTGTAAGGTCCTTCACTTTCCTAAGATGACATGCAACTGTAATGTTTGATGCCCACCGTAAGTCTGTTAGACACATAGGACAGGTGGCTACTGTGTACAGATGATGTAGGATAATGTGGCTGAGTATTGTAGCGATCAGATGCCTTGTTCAAGATCCCTTGGAAGGTAAGAGTTTGTCATGGAACCAGGTCTTTTGATGCAGTCCACTACTATTGCATTGCTATTTATACCACCGACTCTTGGAATAGATTTTGGACTTGGGTAGGAAGTTTTGGTTCTGAGGACCTGAGAGATGTAGATATTCATTACTTCCCTGTACACTTACAAAATTCTGTGGTGTCTGATTCTGAGGACTTACCCTGACTCATACACTTAGTGGGTAAGTGAAAGCGTGAACAGCATTTAAGGTAGCTTCTTGAATTTATTGTGTTCAGAAAGAGTTGAGGGGCTTTGAAAAGCTGTGACAACTTACCTAACACTGACAAATGTCCCCCAGCCTGACAGTGTTAATCCCCCTGCCTTTGTACTGCATGTGGGCCTGGTGAGAACCGCGTTTTTGCCAGGATCACCTTGTATCGTAGTTATTTTAATGTCTACTCTGCCTACTACACTGTAAGCCCCTTGGGGGCAGAAACCATGGTCGTCAGTCTCTGCATCCTTGGACATTTCTACAGTGCTTGCCACATGATGGGTGCTCATTAAATAACTGTAGATACGAAAAAAGCCAACAAGTTTCAGCCGTGAAAGACTTTCGGCTGGGAAATGTCATTACCATTGTGCCACAAACAGGAATTTGTTAAGCACTTGTTTCCACGAAGCATTGTGCTGAGAGCTCCCGAGAACAAATTACACAGATCTGCTTCTTGACCTCTAAGAACTTATTCATAATTTAATACATATATCAGGAATGAGGGCAAATATGGAAAGGACACACAATAATTGAATTACCAACATTAAACAGATATACAAATAGGTTAGATTAAATATTTACTTTGTATGTGCATTACCTTGTAAAGGGTAATTGCATTTTAGCAGCTGGTGAGTGTATGGGAACCATTTGAGTTTTATGTTTAGACAATAGGATCCCATCATAATGATTACAATGTAAACTGAATTTTGATGTTTTTATGCATGAAGATGGACATTAATATTCCCTATGAGGTTAATTTACATTATAGTGAAAGAAGAAGTCACACACCTTGGCTGGGATCCAGATCTCGACACACCTCAGGCCAAATGACAGCAAGCGGAGTTTAGCTGCGGAACTCCACCATTTAAAAACAGAGGGAATCTGGAAACTATGTGTTTTTCATCAAAAGCAGGAAATAGGGTATTTGACAACATGCATTTGTCTACTGAATGTGATGGAATATGTGATGAAATATGTTTTGTCAATAAAATAAATTGCCAAACAAAATGTAATCCTTTCTGCAAATGCATTTAGTCTCCAGAATGAAATAACCTACTTCCACAAAGCACATTTTTCCTTTGAATTATTTTAGATTTGCTGTCTATCAAAAACAATGGAGAAAATGTGTTTTGTCAGACACCGTATTTCAAGGTATGTAGATAAAATGTATTTAATCAGGAAAACAACATAGGCTCAGTTGTGGAGGGTCACTAAATGTTTGTAGCCTATGGATGGGTTTTAAATGAGTCTGTAATTTTGGGCTTAAGAGGCTAAATTTTCAATCTCAGTGTCGGTTGTTTTCTTGCAAACATACAAGAAGGGTTTTGGCTGGTTTGGGCATAATCATAATACTTTTATTATGCCATGTCATCATGGTACCCCTGAAAGAGTTAATTGCATACCTAATTAGGTCCTTTTTTTCCTTCATGCTGCTTCTGCTCTGTGAATTGGTCCTTTGCTCCAAAGCTCCTGAGGAATTTTAACTTACATAATTAATTGATACAGTTTAACCCTTCCCATATGATTCTAACACCATACCTAGTTTAACTTGACTTTAGATCTTTGGTGAACAGTCTGTAGTGCTCGCTATATAATGTAAGTCAAGTGTGAAGTTAGGATAAAATAAAAACCTAAAAAAAAGATTCAAAGCACTAATACGTATCCAAGCAGCTTTGAGAAGAGTGAAATACTATAATAAAAATAAGAAATAATGTGAATGGGTAGGGTTTCTCTCTCTCTCTCTCTCTTTTTTTTTTTTTTTTAATAAGAACACACTTCCTCACTCATGGTGAGAAGAGAATTAATGAGTGCATGGTTGTGGTATCTGTTTAATATTTAAAGACTGAATGAGATAATGTCTATAAAGCTCTTGGCTCCGTGCTTGGCAACACTTCTATATTTATTTATAGTTTTCCAGTATTAAATAAACATGATTTCATTTGGCTCTCAACTGGTCTCTTTTCAGGGTAGAATCATTTATTACCATTTTAC
>CAUYQV010087446.1:0-10537 GCA_963574575.1 Galagoides demidoff | reverse complement strand
AATGGCCGGGTGTTGTGGCGGGCGCCTGTGGTCCCAGCTACTTGGGAGGCAGAGGCAGGAGACTCGCTTGAGCCCAGGTGTTGGAGGTTGCTATGAGCTGTGATGCCATGGCACTCTACCCAGGGGGATAGCTTGAGGCTCCGTCTCCAAAAAAAAAAAAAAAAAAAAACTGGGACTTTTACATGAAAATGTGATTTCTGGCTTCTCAGAGAAAAACAAATGGGAACATGAGGCCACCTTGGGAATTACATGAGTGGTTCACAGCACTGGCTCTAGGTGGGTGAGAGCCAGTGTTCCCTTCTAGCCTGACACCCCAGAGCTGTAAAATGGTGTCTTTGTTCCAGGTGGTAGCCAGGACAAAATGAGATGAGCCAGGTAACGTGCTTAGCCTAGCCTAGGAACAGGTCCAGTGTGCTGGGCACAGCAGCTCACACCTGTAACCTACAGCTTTGGGGAGGCTGAGGTCAGAGGTCAAGAGTAGAGACCAGCCTGGGCAATAGCAATAGTGAGACTCCTGTCTTTACAAAAAAATTAAAAGATTAGCCAGGCATGGTGTGCACACCTGTAGTCCCAGCTGCTCAGGAGGCTGAGGCAAGAGGATCATGTGAGCCCAGGAGTCTGAGATTGTAGTGAGCTTTGATCGTACCACTGCACCTCAGCCTGAGCAGCAAAGCAAGACCCTGTCTTTTATTTTTGAGATAGAGTCTCAAGCTGTTGCCCTGGGTAGAGTGCCCTGGCATCACAGTTCACAGCAACTTCAAACTCTTGGGCCTAAGTGATTCTCTTGCCTCAGCCTCCCAAGTAGCAGGGACCACAGGTGCCCGCCACAACGCCCGGCCATCTTGTTGCTGTTATTGCAGCAGTTGTCATTGTTGTTTTAGCTGGCAGGGGCCAGGTTCCAATGCGCCAGCCTCAGTGTATGTGCCTGGCGCCCTACCCCTGAGCTATGGGCACCGCCCAAGACCTCGTCTTAAAAAAATAAAATAAGATAAAATAAATAAAAACCATACTGAGTTTTTGTTAATGGTGCCCTTTTTAGGCAAGGCTAGTCTGATACATCCAGCACACTTTGTGTTTCTCTCATTTTATTACCTGCCTAGACCCTAAGTTTGCATGTGGTTTAAGAGAGGCTTTTTAAAAAAATCCCAAAGTGCTGGGATTACAGGTATGAGCTACGACCATAACCAGCCTGACTTAAAAGAGTTTCAACCTTCTCAGGTCCCTGAGTCCCCTCCCCAAGGGACTGTTGGGAAATGACATGTTCCTTTCAGAGTCTTAGTTTAAATGTAATTGCTCTGTGACCTTAAGAAACAACCTAACTACTCTCAGCCTCAGCTTCCTCATCTGTCAAACAAGATCAGTCACCCAGCCTCATAGAACTGGCTCATGTCTGTCAGATGCCAGCAGCCACTCAGAAGTGGGTACCATTATGGTGATAGTGCCGGGTGGCAGCATGGGGATTCCAGAGAAGACTTGACCCCTCCATCTCTGCCCCTGCCCCAGGACAAAGCTGGTGCTGGAGAACCTGGAGGATGCCTATGTGCTGACCGGTCCAGATGACTCTCTGTGGGACAAGCATGCGTGCCCAGCATATGTGGGACCCGAGATCCTCAGCTCCAGGGCATCCTACTCGGGCAAGGCGGCTGACATCTGGAGCCTGGGCGTGGCACTCTTCACCATGCTGGCTGGCCACTACCCCTTCCAGGACTCAGAGCCTGCCCTGCTCTTTGGCAAGATACGTCGTGGTGCCTTTGCCCTACCTGAGGGCCTATCAGCTGCAGCCCGCTGCCTGGTCCGCTGCCTCCTTCGACGGGAGCCGACTGAGAGGCTCACAGCCACAGGCATCCTGCTGCACCCCTGGCTACGGGAGGATCGGGTCCCTTCAGCCCCATCCCAATCCCACCTCTGGGAGGCTGACCAGGTGGTCCCTGATGGGCGGGGGCTGGAGGAAGCAGAGAAAGAGGAGGGAGAAAGAGAGGTAGATCTCTATGGCTAGGCCATCCTACCAGACTCTCAGCTGCAAACAGTGGATTGAATTTGGGGTGTCCTCAAGCTTTCTCCTGCCACTTTGAACTGAGCCAAACCTTAAGTGCCTTCTAGGAGGGAGAAAGGAAGCCTGTGCGGAGTGTGCTGTGTGCCCACCAGTGTGTTCTGCACACACACAAGGTCCGCTTGGGCGCTTCCTGTGTGCTGAGCTCTCCGTTCTAGGTGCTGGGAACATACCAGTGAGCAAAGGGGACAAGACTCCCTACTCACAGCAGAGCTGGCAGGTTAGCATTCTTTGTTTTTCTTTTTTTTGAGGCAGGGAGTCTTACTCTGTTGCCCTGGCTAGAGGGCAGTGGCATCATCACAGCTAATTGCAACCTCCAACTTCGGGGCTCAGGTGATCCTCCTACCTCTACACTGGGCACACTTAGTACCAGTGTCATCTACCACTTGTACTGGTGCTTAGCCACCTCTGCTTGTAGGACAGTCCCTTTCATAAAGAACCAAGCTGCCTTTTTTTTTTTTTTGAAACAGAGTCTCACTCTGTTGCCCTAGGCTAGAGTGCCATGGTATCAGCCTAGCTCACAGCAACCTCAGACTCCTGGGTTCAAGTGACCGTCCTGCCTCAGCCTCCCAAATAGCTGGGATTACAGGTGCTTATCACAGTGCTCAGCTAATTTTTCTATTTTTAGTAGCGATGAGGTCTAGCTCTTGTTCAGACTGGTCTCAAACTCCTGAACTCAAGAGATCCTCCCACCTTGGCCTCCCAGAGTGCCAGGATTACAGGTCTGAGCCACCATGCTTGACCCCCAAACCAGTTGCCTTTGTATCTTGCACTTTTTCAGAGAAAGGGAGGTATCCCTGTGCCAAAGTCTGCAGGCCTCTCTCCTGCAACTCAGGACTCCAGAGCCCAGGCTGTGCTGGGAATTGTGCTCCTAGCAGCTCTATCCTCTCGATGAAGAGATTTTCTTTCCAGGCCCAAGCCAAGGTTTTGGGCTGGAAGAACAAAAATCCAGGAGTGTTCAAACTTTTGGCTTCTCTGTATCTCATTGGAAGAAGAGTTGTCTTGAGCCACACATTAAATACACAAACACTAACAAGAGCTGATTAGCAAAAAAACAAAAAAGTTTGTGCATAATTTTTGTGACATCCGCCACCACAGATAGGCAGAAAAGTCCTCATATAATCTGCGTGCAGCACGGGCCACAGTTTGGACGCTCTTGATCTAAACTATGAGGCTCTTATCTAACTCAAGGAATGGTTTGGAATTAGGGTCCAGGCCTGTTGACCTTGGTGGCCCTGGACCTGAGCATCCAGATTAGGGGACAAGATTATGCATGGTCTGTCCTGTGACTATCTGGAAAATCTCAGGCCCGGTTCTGTGGGTACATTTGGAGTCCAGATCAATACTATGGGTTTTAGATACCATGAATATCTATTTTTACCTGTGCCTAATAAAGGAGTTATGAAATACTTTTGTTTCCCCAGAAGACTTCTTCTATCTTTTCCTACTATCCCTTACCAGTTTCCTTGCCTTCTAAACTGGCCTTGTAGTGAAAGGGCTTATGCCTCAGCCTCAGCTGAGCTGGATGGGAGAACAGATCCCCTCAGATTCCTTGCAGCCCAGCCAGTCTTTCCACACTGTGTTTCTTCTGGAGGCAGTGGTGTCTCCATTGGGATACTTTTCTCCAAGCAAAGTAGTTTAAACAAGAAAGAAATATGTTTCCTACAAAGCAAGAAGTCAATAGATGGTGTGGGCTTCAGTGTTGGTTCATTCAGCCCTCAGGGCTGTTTGCAGGAATCTGGCTCACCGGGCTCTTTCTGCCACTTTGCTCTGTTATTCTTAGAGATTGCTGGCCTAATGGCTACAGAAGTCCCAGGCATCACATTAGAGAGGTCTGTGACCAGAGGAAGGACTGGGCCACCCCTCTGCCTGGTCCCTTGTGACTAGTGTAGCATTATAGTACTTGAGAACCCAGTACTCTGGAGTCAGACTGCCCAGAATTAAGTTCTGGCTCCATGACTGCCCAGAATTAAGTCCTAGCTGTTTGACCGTTGGCAAGTTTCTTAACCATCCTATGCCTCAGATTATTCCCCTGTAAAATGGGGGATAATAATAGTACCCAACTTGTGAAAGTTGAAGGAGTTATTTTATATAAAGCACTTAGAACAAGCAGTGCCTAGCACATGCCCATAAGAGTGAGTTGTGGTTCTCATAGGTCTTTCTTGCAATGAGGGAAGCTTTCCCAGAAGCATGGCTAACAGATATTACTACACACTTCATTGACCAGCTTGGGTCACATGCCCTTTCCTGACCAATCACAGTAAGGAAGATGTGCTTCCATTAATCATGGTGAGCCTCCAGCTGCAGGTAGAGGCAGCCTCCCCAAAGGAAGCTCATACTTCATAAGGGAGAGGAGAGAGACCTGAACAAAATCCAGTTCTGAGAGGGAGGTGAGAGTAGGGGGGAGGGGATGTGGAGGAGAAGGGAGATGGCCTGGCTAACAGCTTGCTAACTGAGGTAGACCATCCTAGATCACCTGGCACCAGGTGACCTCCAGCTGACTACAGATGTAGACATCAGCCAAGCTGGCCCAGACTAGAGGAATTGCCCAGCTAATAAAGTCATGAGTTAAATAGAATAATTATTTTAGGGCCCTAAGCTTTGGGCTTTTTTGTTATACAGCAGACACTAACTGATACAGAGTCAGCCTCGTCTGTGCATCCAGCAGCATTGCCCAAGACAGGGCCCCACTATGCTTCATCGCAGCAGCCACTGACCTCTAGTCTTACCCCTCCTTGCTCCAACAGACCCCATCCAGGTTCCCTTGCAAGCTAAGAGTTATCCCTAGTATCAGTGGAGCAAGGGAAGGGGGGCAAACTCACTTAAGATGAGGGCTGCTGCCGGGCAGGTACTGTGCCAACCCTTCACCACATTACACAGAGAGGCTCACTTACTTCCTCATGATAATCTGACAAGGTCCATGCTCTTGTCACTTTACAGATAAGAAAAAGGAGGTTTAGAGATAGCACAAGACTCACCCAAGACCTCATAACAGAGAAAAACACTCACCTGGTTTTGCCCTGAAGCGGGAAATTTTGACAAGGCTTCTTAGATGCAGGCACATGAAAACTGCTCCATAAAAAAGGGTCAAATCGACTCGGCACCCATAACTCAGCGGTTAGGGCACCGGCCACATACACTGAGGCTGGCGGGTTCCAACCCAGCCCAGGCCTGCCAAACAACAATGACAACTAGCCAGGCATTGTGGCGGGCGCTTGTAGCCCCAGCGACTTGGGAGGCTAAGGCAAGACAATCGCTTAAGCCCAAAAGTTTGAAGTTGCTGGGAATAATGATGCCACAGCACTCTACAGAGGGTGAAATAGCTAGACTCTGCTCTCCACCCCCCCAAAAGGGTCAAATCCACTCTTTTCTTATCAAGTAATAGATGGACTTGCTCCCTGGCCTTGGTTAGTGAGGACTTGGGTGTTCCAATTGTGTTTATTTAATTGTTATTGTATAAGAGTTTTACGATATGAAATGTAAATGCATGAATATTACTGAAAGGGAAGGACTATTTGAAATTTACTGGACAATTTTCTCTGCCACACACAAGATCCTGTTGTGGCCTGCCTGATTATTCATTCACTTCGCAATTCAACAATGGTTGCTCAATGCCCCCTGTGGGCCCAGTACCATGCAAGACCGATCTGGTCCCTGCCCTCAAGGATTCAGTCTCATACAGGGGACAGATGTCAAATGGATAACACATAAACGGTTAGTTCTTTTTTTTGTTTGTTTTTTTGAGACAGAGCCTCAAGCTGTCCCCCTAGGTAGAGTGCTGTGGCATCACATCTCACAGCAACCTCCAACTCCTGGGCTCAAGCAATGCTCCTGCCTCTGCCTCCCAAGTAGCTGGGACTACAGGTGCCTGCCACAACCCCCCAGCTATTTTTTGGTTGCAGCCGTCATTGTTGTTTGGTGGGTCTGGGCTGGATTTGAACCTGCCAGCTCAGGTGTATGTGGCTGGCGCCTTAGCAGTTTGAGCCACAGGTGCTGAGCCTAAATGGTTAGTTCTTACAGGCATCCAAACATGTCAGTGCTCCCCTCCATTCTCTAGCCAGAACACGACTGGTTCTGACCAATAGTGTGTGTGGAAGTGACAGGTGTGGGTGGGGGTTTTGGATGTTACTTCTGGGCTAAAGCAATTGAGAGCTGGTAGTCCTGCAGCCCTCTCTTTCCCTGCAACCTCTACCCTGAGGCCACCAGATCCCTTAGCCACAGCTGGAGGACGATCACCAGATTCATCCTGGATTTCACTGAGCAAGAAATACAGCTTTTTGTGTTAAGTCTTTAAGATCTGAAGTTTGGGCTTGGTGCCTGTGGCTCAAGTGGCTAAGGCACTAGCCATATACACCTGGTGGGTTTGAATCCAGCCTGGGCCCACCAAACAACAATGATGGCTGCAACCAAAAAATAGCCAGGCATTGTGGCAGGTGCCTGTGGTCCCAGCTACTTGTGAGGCAGAGGCAGGAGACTCGCTTGAGCCCAGGAGTTGGAGGTTGCTGAGAGCTGTGATGCCATAGCACTCTACCCAGGGGGACAGTGTGAGGCTCTGTCTCAAAAAAAAAGATTTGAAGTTTGTCTGGTAGGCAGTTGGTGTTAATAACTGCAGCTAAGGAAAATTTGTCACAAGTGAAAGGAGGAAAAATAGTTTCTACTAGTAACCAAGCTGTGTCAGTCTGTAGTCTTCAGACCCTGAAGCTCAGTGGTTTATGCTTCTCTGAGTCAGCAATTTGGGCTGAGCTCAGATGGGTCGCTCATCCAGCTGTAGACAGCCCACAGCTCAGACTGCGTCTGCCTTGGCTGGACCAGCTCCTCTCTTCCACGTGGCCCCATCCTCCCATAGATACAGCCCCATCCTTCCTGTGGTGGTCTTGGGATTTGCCAAAGCAGGTCACATAGCCCAATTTGGGAAGCTGGAAAATAGATTCTCTCTCTTCACAGGAGGAGCTCAAAATAATTTGGGGCCTTTTTCTTTCAGTATATAGTGGTCTTCCCTTATCCATGGGAGATATAGTCCAAGACCCCCCAGTGGATGCCTAAAACTAAATGTAGTACCAAATCCTATGCACATCATTTCTATGCATTCATATCTATGATATAACTTAATTTATAAATTAGGCACAGTAATAGTTTAACAACTAATAATACGATAGAATAATTATAACAATATACTATAGGGCAGGATGTAGTGGCTCATGCCTGTAATCCTGACTGAGGCAGGAGGATTATTTAAGCTCAGCAGTTGAGACCAGCCTGTCTCTACTTAAAAAAATAGAAAAATTAGCCTGGTGTTGTGGCAGGTGCCTGTAGTTTCAGCTATGCAGGAGGCTGAGGCAGGAGAATTGCTTGAACCCAGAAGTTTGATTTCGCTGTGAGCTAGGCTGATGCTATAGGCACTCTAGCTTGGGCAACAGAGTGAGATCTGTCCCACAAAAAAAACAAAACAAAACAAAATAATGTTTACTATGTTTAAATAAATAATAAGCTAGACTTATTATAGGAGTATCATCAAAGTATAGATAATTATGTCAAGTAACATCAAAGTTAGATAATTATGTCAAGTAACAAAAGATTTGAAAAATAACAGAACATCTAAAATAAAAAACATAGCAAAATTCAAAAGATGGGTTAAACAGCAAATTAGACATGGCTAAAGAAAGAATTAGTGAGATAGAAATCAAACACCACCAATTATAGATTCAAGAAATTCCATAAAATTTCATACATAGCCTCATCATAGTAAAAATGCAAAACTCCTAGATAAAAAAATTCTTAAAAGCACAAAGAGGAGAATAATCTGAGATTATTAAAAAGAAAACAAAGAACCCCAACAATACACTACAACATGGATAAACCTCAAAAACGTTAGTTAGGCTCAGGGCCTGTGGCTCAAGTGGCTAAGGCGCCAGCTACATACACCTGAGCTGGTGGGCGCATCCAGCCTGGGCCCGCCAAATAACAATGACGGCTGCAACCAAAAAATAGCCAGGTATTGTGGCAGGCGTCTGTAGTCCCAGCTACTTGGGACACGGAGGCAGGAGAATCACTTGAGCCCAGGAGTGGGAGGTTGCTGTGAGCTGTGATGCCATGGCATTTTACCCAGGGTGACAGCTTGAGGCTCTATCTCAAAAAAAACAACAACAACAAAACATTAGATAGGTCGAAAAACCAAAAAAGAAAAAACATTATGTCAAGTGAAAGAAGCCAATCACAAAGAGCCACATATTTGAAATTTTATTTATTTATTTATTTTTGAGACAGAACCTCAAGCTGTGGCCCTGGGTAGGATGCTGTGGCATCACAGCTCACAGCAACCTCCAACTTCTGGGCTTAAGCGAGTCTCCTGCCTCCGCCTCCCAAGTAGCTGGGACCACAGGCGCCCGCCACAACGCCTGGCTATTTTTTGGTTGTAGCCATCGTTGTTTGGTGGGCCAGGGCTGGATTCGAACCTGCCAGCTCAGGTATATGTGGCTGGCACCTTAGCTGCTTGAGCCACAGGTGCTGAGCCTGAAATTTAATTTATATCAAATGTCTAGAATAGGAAAATCTATAGAGACATAAAGTATATTAGTGCTAGGGGTCCCACCTTGAGGATGGGAAGAGGGAATGCCTGCTGATGAGTACAGGATTTCTTTTAAAATAATAAAATGGGCTCAGCGCCTGTGGCTCAAGTGGCTAAGGCACCAGCCACATACACCTACGGTGGCGGGTTCAAATCCAGCCCGGGCCTGCCAAACAACAATGATGGCTGCAACCAAAGAAAAATAGCCAGGCGTTGTGGAGGGCGCCTGTGGTCCCAGCTACTTGGGAGGCAGAGGCGGGAGACTCGCTTGAGCCCAGGAGTTGGAGGTTGCTGTGAGCTATGCCACGGCACTCTACCCAGGGGTACAGCTTGAGGCTCTGTCTCAAAAAAAAATAATAATAATAAAAAAATGTTCTAAAATTAGATGTGATAATGGGTGCATAACTCTGTAAATGTGCTAAAACTATTAATTGTACACTTTAAATGAGTGTTTTTTTTTTTTTGAGATAGAATCTTACTTTGTTGCCCTTAGTAGAGTGCTGTGACATCCTCGCTCACTGCAACCTCAAACTCCTGGGCTGGAACAATCCTCCCGCCTCAGCCTCCCAAGTAGCTGGAACCACAGGCACCTGCCACAACAAGGGCTAGTTTTTCTATTCTTTTTAGTGGAGACAGGTATCATTTTTGATCAGGCTGGTCTCTGAACTCCTGAGCTCAAGCAATCCACCTGTCTAAGCCTTTAAGAGTGCTAGGATTACAGATGTGAGCCACCAAGGTGAGCCTAAATGAGCGGATTTTATGGCACATAAGTTTTATCTCAATAAAGCTGTTTTTTTTTTTTCACTTTTGGCCAGGGCTGGGTTTGAACCTGCCACCTCCAGCATATGGGGCCAGTGCCTTATTCCTTTGAGCCACAGGCGCCAAAGATCAGCCATTTGGCTGACAAGTAATGTCTCAACAGCAATCATGGAAACTAGAAGACAATGGAATGGGCCAGGCATGGTGGCTCACACCTATAATCCTAGCACTTTGGGAGGCCAAGGCAGGTGGAAGTTCAAGACCAGCCTGAGCAAGAGCAAGAACCTATCTCTACCAAAAATAGAAAAAAAATAGCTAGGCATAGAGGAGCATACCTGCAGTCCCAGCTACTCAGAAGGCTGAGGCAAGAGGATTGCTCAAGCCTAAGAGTTAAAGGTTGCTGTGAGCTATGATACCACAGCACTCTACCCAGGGCTATAGAGTAAGACTCTCTTTCAAAAAAAAGACAATGGAATGCCGTTTCCAAAGTGCTGAATTATCAGCTACACCCAGTGAAAGTATCTATCAAGAATGAGGTCAAAGGCTGAGGTGGGAGGATCAGTTGAGGCCAGGAGTTCAAGACTAGCCTTGGCAATAGTGAGACCCCAAGTCTTTAAAAATTATTAAAAATTGGCCAGGCATTATGGCGGGCACCTATGGTCCCAGCTACTGAGAAGGTTGAGGCAAGAGGATCACTTGAGCCCAGGAGTTGGAGGTTGCAGTGAGCTAGGATGATGCCACTTAACTCTTGCCAGGGTAATGGAGCAAGACCCTTTTTCAGGAAAAAGAAAAAAAAGAATGAGGTTTAAATAAAGATCTTCTCTCTCTTTTTTTTTTTTAAAGAAAACTTTTAATGCTTTATTTTATCACAAGAAGAATTTTTAACACATTAATTATTGTGAGAAAACTTATATCAATTTATATTAGTAAATCGACAATTTTTAAAGGGATAGGTAGTTATAATATCCACGACTTTAAGGTATTCAAAAATTGCAATGTTTTGAAATATTTTTTATTTTATTTTATTTTTTATTAGATCATAATTGTGTACATTAATTCTATCATAGGATATAGTGTGTTGTTTCCATATACAGTTTGGAAAACTCTCATCCACCTGGCTAACATAGCCATCATGTCTTTCTCAAAATTGTTGTGTTATGACA
>CAUYQV010087445.1:0-40542 GCA_963574575.1 Galagoides demidoff | reverse complement strand
GGCCCGCCAAACAACAATGATGGCTGCAACCAAAAAATGGCTGGGTGTTGTGGCGGGCGCCTGTAGTCCTAGCTACTTGGGAGGCAGAGGCAGGAGACTCGCTTGAGCCCAGGAGTTGGAGGTTGCTATGAGCTGTGATGCCATGGCACTCTACCCAGGGGGACAGCTTGAGGCTCTCTGTCTCCAAAAAAAAAAAAAAAAAAGAACTAAGGGGTTGCCTTGGCGCTCATAGCTCAGTGGTTAGGGCACCGGCCATATGCACCAGGGCTGGCAGATTCCAACCCCGCCTGGGTCTGCTAAACAGCAATGACAACTACAACAAAAAAATAACTAGGCAATAGGTGCCTGTAGTCCCAGCTACTTGGGAGGCTGAGGCAAGAGAATTGCTTAAGCCCAAGAGTTTGAGGTTGCTGTGAGCTGTGACACCATGGCACTCCACCGAGGGCAACATACTGAAGCACTGTCTCAAAAAAGAACTAAGGGGTCATTGAATGTTGAAGTACAGTGAGAAATCTTTGCCAAAACTTATTTTCCCTTAGAACAAACCAACAAAAGGCTTGATTCCTGTTTTCTCTGGGCTCTTAAAATTTTTTTGAGAATAAATTTGAGGAACTACAGTAGAACCTTCATAGTTGACACCTTTTCTACATTTACCACCTCCTTAAGTTGATCTAATTTTCATGGACCACATGTACCATATCAGTGCAGTAGGCCTAGTTGCTAATGTCGACCACCTCCATATGTTGACCAGTTTCTTCCAGTCCTTTGGGTGGTCAACTTACAAAAGTTCTACTGTGTATAGGCCTTCACATACATAATCAAAACTAAAAGGACTCAACATTTTCTTATTTGTACTTGTGTGAGTTTCCTATTAAACCGCAGCAACTGAGATCTGTGAGTTACTTTAAGGTACATCTGAAAAATAAGATGGGTTGTTGGACGGCCAGGGGAATGGATAATTATGTGATAAAGCAAGTATTATAAAATGGTGAGGGTAGGATCTTGATGATGGGTGTATGGATGTTTACTGGAAAGTTCTTTCAACTTTGCTGTATGTTGGAAATTTTTTATAATTTGTTGAACAAAATTTTTCTAAAAAGTAAAATTAGACCTTGCTCCCCAATTCCAAGGAAGAGAAAATTTACTTTTTATTTTCCTATTAATAATTATATCTTGAGAATAGCATCTTTGAGGGAGGTGAGAAATACATTTAAATTATGTCAATTTTGGTTACATATTTTTATCAAAAGAAAAATAAACAGCCTGTTGGGTGTTTTATAAATGTAGAAAAATGCAAGATGTTCTTACCTTTGAAGTTTTTTAACTTCTTATGTTTTTTATTTTTAGATCTTTCCTTTATTGCCTCAGTGTTAATTATGTACTATTATTGATCTTAGTGCACTCACTCTTGAAGATGAGAAAAGAATGCTGGCATATCTGATAAATGGATTTATAAAAATGGTAAGTATTAGGAAAGAAGTTTTAGTGCACTTGGAAATGTGATGTAATTGTTTATCCTTATGCTGGTGAAAGCAGTTAACATTATGTTCCATGGTGCTTTTCATTCTTATTGAGATAAGATGAAATGAGAAAACATCTTACATTAGCCAGGACTCTCCTGGGAGCAAAGAGAGCCAACACAAACTGGCTTAAGGGGGAGGACATTACGTGGGGGAGGGACATTTCTTGGCATACGTGACAAGAAGTCCAGAGGTGGAATTCTCCAAAGGCACAGCTGGCTTCAGGACCTCCGTGATGCCTCGGCACCTGCTGTCCATGTTCTTCTTTGGCTCAGCGCTCTGCCCTGTGGGCGTCCTGCTGAGGTGGGCTCTGTCCCCATGACAGCCCCCGGTTTCCTTTGCCCCCAGCTCTGCAGCCTAGCATGAGGGGCTTCAGCAGAAGTCCTAGAATGGAGTCTCTTTGGATTTACTTGGGTTTCGAGCCCAGACACACCTATTGGCTAGGCCTGAGGGTCATTTTCACATCTGGGTGACCCAAATCACCAGGACCAAGAGTAGAGAGAAGAGGCCCCTGAAGCAGCTGATGTGCTGATCATCAGATGATGGCAGAAACCATGCTGGGTGGACAGAATACCAGATATTCCCTGTCCCTCCCCCCAATCCCATCCATCTTGCTTATCTACTGCTGCATAACAACTCACTCCCAAACTTAGTGGCTTTAAATAAGAGTGTTTTATTAGTGTCTGCAATTCTGTGGATTGGCTGTGTAATCGGAATGACCTGTGTAGTGTCTACTGGTGTGGAAGATCACACTAGAGGATTTGGTGTGGCCTCGCTGACATGTCTGGGGCCCTGGCACTTCCTGTAGGTTGAGGCATCTCAGTTTTCTTCCATGTGAACTCTTTTCCTCCCTCTAGTGTTCTCTTTTCAGTCAGTGTTCTTATTTGAGCCCTCTTACATGGTGCTGCCACAAATGGAGCTGCCCGGGCTTTTAAGGCTGAGGTTTACAAATCACAGAACAGCAGGTCACAGGGCATCACCCCCTCCCCCTCCATGGAGGGAAAGTGGAGAGACTCCACCCCTTGATGGGGAGAGTCCAAAGGGATGTTGCAAAAGGACAGCAGAGTGGAAGGGATTATTGCAGCCTTCTTCAGAAACATTTCATCATTATACCATCTTAGCCTGAACAATCTTTGCCCCAAAGCTAAAACGCCAACTGCAGCCTGCATCTTCTGTTTTAACCAGTGCTGATCAAGATGAAAATGATGAGGTCACTTTGTAAATAACCTTGAAATTATTATTTGTTCAACAGTAGGGGTTGGTTTAACTGTCTGCCTGACCGTAGATAAAATATCAATCAGTTTTGATGAAAATTCCGAATTAGCTTTTCAACTCCCACATTAAGAAACATATGTATGGATTTTCCCAGGTGACCCTTCTTTGCTTTTGGTTTCTATACTGATCATGAGGTATTTATCTTTTTATAGTTTTGCCCAAAAGTTACTGAGTTATAAAGAATATGAGGAAATAAGATGTGAAACCTGATAGCTGAGCAGCGCCTGTGGCTCAGTGGGTAGGGTGCTGGCCCCATATATCGAAGGTGGTGGGTTCAAACCCGGCCCCGGCCAAACTGCAGTAAATAGCCGGGGTATTGTGGCAAGCGCCTGTAGTCCCAGCTACTCGGGAGGCTGAGGCAAGAGAATCGCCTAAGCCCAGGAGTTGGGGGTTGCTGTAAGCTATGTGATGCCACAGCACTCTACCAGGGACAATAAAGTGAGATTCTTTTTCTACAAAAAACCCCAAAAAAACTTGATAGCTATAATGGAAATAGCAATGTTAAACCTCTGGACAAAAATGATTGATGTAGTAAAGTTTTTTCTACTATCCAGCTGTTCATAAATCTGAAGAAAAAGGAAAAGAAGGGATTTTTAATGATGGAAGATTTTCCATCTGTGTTTACAGCAGCCACCAGTAGGCTGCTGAGATTGGATCCCCATCAGGAAGCAGAAAGTTGTGACTGTTTTTAGGGAAAGCCTCCTGACAAATGGAGCACCAGCAACCAAATTTATGTTCTGTAAAAAGGCCACAGCTGACAAACAAAATTCCATTATTCTCTTTCCAGTGATTTCCTTCTAAGCCTGGAAAATTTACACTTTGAGCTTCTGTTTTATAGCCTTTGACTTTTTATGTTCTAGTTCAATGCCCATGTCATAAAGGTGAAATAGTCATAATACTACTTCAGTTATACTGTGTGTGCATGGGTTTTTTTTTTGCTTGTCTTTTCTTTGAAAATAATATTGGCCTGATCAACATCTTTCTCCTTGATTGTAGGTTTCCTTTGGCCGTGATTTTGAACAACAGCTGAGTTTTTACGTGGAGTCCAGGTCAATGTTTTGCAATCTGGAACCTGTTCTTGTGCAGTTGATTCATGTAAGGATTTTCATTCCTTGGTTTGTTCTCTCAGTAAATGTTTATTGATCATCTACATCCCTATCTTAATCTAGGATTCTTCTAGCCTCTATTGTGACTGTTCGCTAGTGTATGAAAGGCAGGTTCTCAAAGGTTAGTAAATCTTTGAATAAATCTTTGTAGTAAATCTGCAACTTGGCTTAAATCTTTGGATAGTTTTATGGGCCTCTTTTTTCCCTGAAATTTGCATTTTCTCATTTCTGCATGCGAACAGCAAAGAGTTAAGTGATTTGCACTGATTAATGATAGAAGTACTAGCCAGTACTTCCTGCTGCCTGTCCAGAGGTCCCCAGCTTTCTGAGATCATGGCATCTTCTGTAACTTTTCATCCCACACCTAAAAGGTTTAATAACAATTCTGTTTATTAAGATGTTAGGTTGAACTGTGGGAGGCCAACTTGAATGCATTGTTTGAGCTCAGAGGTTGAGACCACCCTGAGCTAGAGCAAGACCGAATCTCTAAAAATAGCCAGGCTTTATGGCAGGCACCTGTAATCCCATCTGCTCAGGAGGCTAAGGCAAGAGATTCACTTGTGAGCCCAAGAATTTGAGGTTGCTGTGAGCCATGGCACTTTACTGAGGGTCAGAAGGTGAGACTCTGGGCTCGGTGCCAGGTTAGAGTGCCAGCCATATACAACCAGGGATGCCAGGTTCAAACCCAGCCTGGGCTTGCTAAACAACAGTGACAACTACAACAAAAAAACAGCTAGGCATTGTGACAGGCATCTGTAGTTCCAGCTACTTGAGAAACTGAAGCAAGAGAATCACTTAAGGCTAAGAGTTTAAGGTTACTGTAAGCTGTGATGCCCCAGCACTCTACCAAGGGCTGATATAGTGAGACTCTGTCTCAAAAAAAAAAAGATGTTAGGTTGAGGAAACTTAAGTATTTGTGCCCTAACAACTTGATAGCCATTTGAAAAAATATTATACATAAAATAATAAAAAATAATATTTTTATTTCATGCTTAAATGATTGTAATTACTAATGAGGTATGTGTACCTATCAGGCATTTCACAACTTCCCAAAACTTACACCCAGGTTGGCCACCTACCCTTATTTCCTCTTTCGTGTTGATTTTTACAAAGTACTTGGTTTTTATCACAGTAGCCACAGAAACCGTTTCAAAAGCATATGACATGTTTAGAGGGAATTTAATGCTGACCAAAGTCATATTTGTGAGCACCTCACGCTGGCCCTCTGCACAGCGTGTTCAACACCAAAGATTGCTGATTTCCCTAAAAAAATTGTTTAGTGCAGTACCCTGGGCACCATGTTGCACAGTCTGGGAACCTTAGGTCCAATTTTTGTGTATCTGTAGAAAGGTTCCCTAAGGCTCTTGAACAACTTTAAGGAGAAAAGAGCTATTCAAGGAGGAAAATTTTGTATGTATTTGTTTGCTGGTTGGTAGGTTACTTAGCCCAAGTTAAGATCTTAAGCTTAAGTTTAAGAGGTTCTAGTATCTACCCTGTAGGATCATGAGGATTAGGTGAACTAGTGAACGCCCAGCTCTTAGAATAGCGTCTGGGACACTGTAGGAGATGATTTGATTTCTGTCTTTACTGTTCTTCTTGTTAGTATTGCATAGCTGAATTGTGTGGTCTGCTCTCAGATTTGGAGGTTTCTCAAGATCTTTACGATCTTTAAGCTCAGTGTGTGGGGCATTCTGGAATGGGAGTAAGTGAACTGAGCTATTCATTAAACCAGAAAATGATGATTTTACTGCTGATCGATAGGCATGACTAAGTGAGTGAATGCCTTTTTTCTACCCTCTTGGAGATGTTTGCTCAAGTCAAGATTGAATCAGGGCTGGTGACCCTTCTAGCATTTCAGCATTCCGTGCTAACCAGTCTTGATCCCAATTAGCTTGTTCTCATTGGCCTGTATGTAGTTAATGTTCAAGTCTCTATGGAAGATGTTCGTCTGAGTTAGCCATCATTTCACTACTGTTACTGTTGTATTTATTAACAAATTTAGAGTGTAAACCGGTTGGCAATGGAAACAAGAAAAGTGATGAAAGGAAATCATTCCAGAAAGACAGCCGCCTTCGTCCGGGTATGTTCTAAGATAAGGACTCTCAGACTTGGAACTCCGGTGGGTTGTTTACTTTGCAGGTTACTAAATGACTCTTCCCAGGAAAAGACAAGTGTGTCGTGATAAGAGTGGTTAAGCATCGATTTTTTGGATTAATTTTTCCTTGAGTATATAGGATCATCCATTTCCTTAATGTTTTCAAAAGAAAGATCAAAAAAGTCTGAATTTGAATGTGTTCTAAGGCAGTGAATGAGAGGTGGTTTTGCATTTAATGTACCAGCCAAATTGGCTCTAATTTTCTCTAATAAAATAACAATATAGTGTTACTATATTTTTATGCTGTTATAAAATATTTTCTGATACAGTAATATGTATAATAATATTGTGCCTGTAACTGGAAGGCCTGTTTTTCCTCTGAATGAAAGTGATGCTCAACTGTAAAAAAAGTTTCAGCTTCTTGAAGCTCAAAATTTTATCGAATTTGATGCTGCTCAAAATGTTAACAAAGCAGTACATATCCACGTTTTAAAAATGAAATTATGCTGAAAAGATTACGGTGAGAAGTACCCTGGCCCTGCCTTTCCTCACCGGGTGCCTTGTGCCTCAGGGTCAGCACCCAAACCCTTTCAAGCAGCTTCTCTGGTTGCTTCTATATTTTTTTGTAACGGGTTTAAACAGTTGCTTCTTGGTTTATTGACGTTAGGTGTTAACTTATTTACTTCCTGCAAGGATGGACGAGGGTTTACTTTTTATATACTATCATTCCCCTCAGGTCTCCCTCTCCATTCTTTCAAAGAGTCATCGGATGGTACAGGGAGACAAAGGGAGTCATTGATTTAAGTGTTTTTATGTGGAAATAGGTGGTGGGTGAGAGGAGTATTGATTTATCGGGATGATGTTGCTAATGTACCTGCCATGCTTTGCCCTTTCTTTCCAGGCCTGTGTTGCCTACTGCTTCATCACCATCCCCTCCCTGGCGGGGATCTTCACTCGTCTCAATCTCTACCTGCATTCCGGTCAGGTAGCACTGGCCAACCAGTGTCTCTCCCAAGGTAAACCCTTCATTCTGTCAGCTCTGCATTGCTGCTTTGGAAAGCTGACTCAGAAGTGTGTGTGTGTGTGTGTGTGTGTGCATGCGCACATGTGTGTGAAAAGAGAGAGATTCCTTTAGGGAGGAAAGAAAAAAAGATCAATAAATGATGAGTTTTAAATCCGTTTCTCTAGTAGGAAGCACATCAGACACACACACATTTGCAGAGTCAGACAGATGATAGAGCACAGACACTGTAAGTACCTTCTTGAATCCGTCTCAGGCAGAAAAGGCCAAGCAGCTCAGACATCCTGAGCTAAACATGCCTAGAGAATTTGAGAGGTTTGGACTGTCTAACTTCTTAATTTGTTGTGGTGGTGGTGGTGATGTTTGTTTCTGTGTTTGAAACCCCAGAGATATCCCCAGAGAATCTAATCTGTGTAAATGAATACCCTATATCTTGCAGTTTGGGGTAAAAATCCTGCCCAAGATGGATCTTTCTGTGCTAGCCACAGGAACCGTCCATGAGGGTGCAAAGGATAGTTTATTTGGGAGGAGGTGATCCCAGCGAGTTTCAGAGAGGTGATGGGGAGGCAAGTTGGGGAAGGGAAGGGAAGGAACAGAGTGGTACTCGGGAGCAGGGTGATGCTGTGGGCAGCTGAGGCTCATTCCCATCAGGTAAATGGTATGAAACACATTCGGCTTTACTCTACCTGAGAGGCAAAGAAGACAAGCTGTTTACCCCCTGCTCCCATCTGCCATCAGCTGAACGTTGCTCCTGGGACATGAACTCCCTGGCACTCTGGCCTGCTCTGCATCTGAGCCAAGAGAACACTTTCAGGTGGAGATTCCTAGGTGTTTGCTTCAGGACACCCTGGTCCTCTCCTGGGACAGTATATGCGAAGGACTTGCAGTCAGGTCACCAGCAAAGCATCTACCCACAGGCTGTAACACAGAGGGTGAAAGAGATCTTGGTGTGACATTTATGGAGAATTTGTTATGTGACAAGCCCTGTCCATACCTGATCTCACTTTATCCGCCTAACAGCTACATGAGGCTGTTCCTGTGGTTGGTGCCTCATTGCCCAGGTTAGAAAACTGAGGCAGGGAGTGGCCAAGTGGCTTGCCCAGGTGGGTCCTGAGTCACCAAGCCAGCTCTCAGTCCCCAATCTGTGGGGCTCAAGGATGAGCCCTTTGCCACGAAATTGGGAGGTTTAAATGAATACTAGGGGACTTCGTAACATTGTAGGAGGTTGACTGATATTTTCAGGGATGGTTCTCCCCCAAACTCATGGATTATCCAGTGGTTCTCAACCTTTGGGTCGTGACCTCTTTAGGGGTCAAACCACCCTTTCACAAGGGTCACCTAAGACCATCCTGCATATCAGATATTTAAATTATAATTCATAACAGTAGCAAAATTATAGTTATGAAGTAACAAAGAAAATAATTTTATGGGTGGGGGTCACCACAACATAAGGAACTGTATTAAAGGGTTGTGGCCTTAGGAAGGTTGAGAACCACTGGATTTTGCCATGGATAGCCTCTCACCTCTAGCTGCTGCTGGCTTGGATAGGAGAGTGATCATTGCTCCATGCTTTTCTTTTTCTTTCTTTCTTTTTTTTTTGAGACATAGTGTTTGTCACCCTCTGTAGAATGCCGTGGGCATCATTATAGCCCATAGCAACCTCTATTAGGCTTAAGCAATGTTCTTGCCTCACCCTCCTGAGTAGATGGGACTATAGGCACCCATCATGATGCCCTGCTAATTTTTAGTAGAGATGGAGTCTCACTCTTGCTCATCTGATCTTGAACTCCCGAGCTCAAACAATCCACCTGCCTTGGCCTCCCGGGGTACTAGGATTATAGGGGCGAGTCAATGTGCCCAGCCCCTCCATTCTTTTAACCACTGGCGTGGCGGTTCTGGGTTCATCTGAATCTTGATTCAGCTGAGTCAGCTCTGGGCAGTGACATCTTCATACGTGGTTGCTGTCTGAGAACGTTTTTAAGTTCTGCTTGATTTTGCTTTCATCTCCTAGGGGACTACAGTAGCTTCCCCATGCAGCCACACACTTGGCCTCCGAGTCTGCCTGTGACCTGGTACTGCCTGCCTTCCATCCTCTCCTCCCACATGGGTTAGCCACGCAGGCCTTTTTCTGTTCTTTGAACATACTGAGCTGTGTCCCAGTTCAGAACCTTTGTGCTTGTTGTTCCCTCTTTCTAGAATGATCTTTCTCCAGATATTTGCATTTTAAAAAAATTGTTATTTCAAGGCAGGTGGTGAGAAGCAAGCTGCAGCTCTTCAGGGAAACCTCTCCTAATCACTCTCCCCAGTCTACAGTACTCGGTGCCGTCATCCTCAATCTCATCACTGCACATTCCATACCCTGACATTTCTTTTTTGTTTCTTTGTTTGTTTTATTTGTTCTCACTTTGTCACCATTGGTAGAATGCTATGGCATTACCATAGCTCACTGCAACCTCAAACTCTTGTGCTTGAGTGATTCTCTTGCCTCAGCCTGACGAGTAGCAGAACTACAGGCACCTGGCGCATCGACCGGCTATTTTTGGAGCAGGGTCTTGCTTTTACTCAGGCTGGTCTCAAACTTGTGAGCTCAAGCAGTCCACCCACCTTGGCCTCCCAGAGTGCTAGGGTTACAGGCATGAGCCACCACGCCTGGCCCATGACCTGACATTTCTTATTGTGTGTTTGTTTACTTGTTTAGGGTCTGGGACAACCCTTCTCCCCACTAGGACAGGCACCAGTCCTTATTGTGTGCTTGGTCAACATGGAACTTTCTCTTTATTCATGCTGTTGTAAGGATGATGGGTTAGCAACAAACAGAATTAAAAAAAAATGAATAGCACCAAAATCAGATGACATGCAAAATGAAAATTAGAAAATGCTTCCTTAGATGTTAGAAATTGTAAGTCTTCTTCTGAACTGGTTGTCTCTGAGAAAGCATAGGAATAGTAGACCCAAGTGAGAGCACCTGAGTTTGATTTCACCTGTGGTGTTAGGAATGGACTGTGAACTCCAGATATCAGAGTTATATACTGCAAGTAAAGGAAGCCTAGGTCTGTCTTCTTCCCCCTTTATAAAATCAGGACCATTATTTTGAATCTTATAAATCTTAGAAAATTTATGACTAGACCCCTAAGAAAAGTCTTCATGCTATTTAAAAAAAAAGGAAAACAGGCTCGAGTGGCTAAGGCAACAGCCACATACACCTAAGGTGGCAGGTTCGAATCCAGCCTGGGCCCGCCAAACAACAATGACAGCTGCAACCAAAAAAATAGCCAAGCATTGTGGGGGGTGCCTGTAGTCCCAGCTACTTGGGAGGCTGAGGCAGTAGACTCACTTGAGACCAGGAGTTGGAGGTAGCTATGAGCTGTGATGCTACGGCACTCTACCCAGGGGGACAGCTTGAGTCTCTGTCTCAAAAAAAGGAAAACAAAAAGCTAAATAAAGGTTTACCCATCATCAAATATTTGGTGCTTCCAAGAACTGGTCAAGGAGAGCAGTGAATGATTTTCTCCCTGTTGTACTGCCCTCTCTGTATGTGTCCTTGGGTCCATGTCATGGGCAGTGTGAAAACAGCCTCACACTCTGTACACAGATGCAGATGGCATCCTAGTGTTGAAACTTCGAGCTCCTCACCTACCACCCACCCCAGATACTTTAAGCTACTGCCAGAGAGCAGGAATGTGGCATTCATTGCATGTTGAATAATTTAGCTGATGATTTTTACTCAAATCTCTAAATGCTGTGGTACTAAATCTAAAAGCCTATTATTTTTGTTCTGAAAGCCACACTCCATGACTGCTGGCCAAAATAAATAATGCATTCAATTACTGAGCATGGGAAGGCTAAATATAAATTAAATGAAGCTTATGGAAATAGGCCACTTTTGTTTGCCTCCCTAAACATCCTCCCTTTTCAGCTGGTTATAAAATATCTGCCTCCCTGGAGTTCGCTTTCTGCCTTCCCTAATCCAGCCTTGGTTGTATCTTATTTATCCGGCTGCCGCTTTGCCAAGCCTGAGTCCAGCCCAACAAGTAAACTCCTGTTGAACCCTTAGGCAGGCCGGTGCAGGATGCTGCCGAAGGCTCCTCCCGGCTCTCTCAGCTCTGTTACTTTGTGCATATGGGCACGGAGACTGGATTGTGCAGGGATTTGGTGCAGGAACTCTTGCCCCCACCCCCGCCCCAGAGTATTTTGGAGAAACCAAGAACTTGCAAACCAATTACTTGGTCATTTGCTTTTCAGCTAGGCTGTGGCCTGTAGTTGCCTGTTTATCTTTTCTTCTGCCCCTTCTCTAGATAACTTCTTGCCCTTGTGGTTCTTTCAGGATTAGTTACCAGCCACAGCAAGAGCGGATTCTTTTGCCCCCCCCCCCCTTTTTTTTAAGTATTTTATTTATTTATTTTTGCAGTTTTGGGCCAAGTGGATTTGAATTCGCCACCTCTGGAGAGGGTATATAAAGGAGTACATGGGCCCTACTCCTTTAAGCCGCAGGTACCGCCAAATTCTTTTCCCTTTGTTCCTTTATCTTTACAGTTTCTAATCCCAAGGGGGGGAATTATTTTACAATAGAAGTAATATTTAAGGTGGATCTTAAAAGAAGGTAGGTTTATGAGGACAGTGGAAGGGGAGAAAGAAGGGACTATTGACATTCCATGCAGAGTAATTGGCCTGAGCTGAGGCCTGGAGGTGTGGAGTTATATGGTATAATTGGCCAATAGCAGGATATAGGATGAGGCCCTAATGAACAGAGACTTTGATGTCTCCTTCCTGCAGTGTTCCCATTGTGACTCTCATAAGCCAGATGCCAAGGGACACGTCCGCCTTTCTGTGCCTCAATTTCCCTTTCTGCAAAGTAGATTTGATGACAGTGGTGTCTGTCTGTTGAGTATTAGATGAGATGTGGCTAAGGCACCTGGCCCTCTGGCACACAGTAGCTGCTCAGCAAGTATGATATTCCCTCAAATGATAGAAGCATGCTGTGGGGTTTGGGAGCTAACTGTATACAGTATAACAGCTCTTTGTTTCAGAGTTTCAAAAGACAAGTTATTTCTTGTGTACAAAACCTGGAGGAATCTATAGGTGAGCCATTCTTTTTTTCAGGTTTAAACTGCTGACTTATACTAGAAATAAGAGATTAGCAGGTTCTCTAAGGCTGAAAGCAGAATAGAAAGAACAATTAAAGCAAAATAGTGGTAAAAAGAATTTTTTATTTTTGGTTATTCTCACTATTACTAATCATTTACCCACCTTCTTTGGGTTTCAGTCCCTTTTTAAAAATTTTACTTTCTTTTATTTTTTTGTATCTTTATCCTTCAGAACCCCCCCTCTCTCCCCCCACATCCCTACAAACAAACAGAAAGTGAGGTCAGCTTGTCCTGTACCATGTGTCATCAACACACACATGCTCTTCCTTCCTTGCACTCAACAGACATTGTTACTTAACTAGTAAACATGTAAGTAATTGTCTGCTTTCCCCTGTAAGAGTGCCAGCACCATCAGGTCTCATCTCTCTGGTTTGCTCAAAAAGTTTCAGGTTTTGGAGCATTTCAGATTTAGGATTAGGGGTGCATGACCAGTATCAAGGCTCCACTGGCTACTGGGCACTATAATGGCTGATGGAAATCACCTGGGACAGCTGTGTGGAAGAGAAAAATAATTTTATATTTCCTCGTCCTGGGGAGTCAAGAGTGGCTTGTGCAGAAAGAGAACAGTTCCCATACTTGTCAAATCTTTGGAGTTTATGTTTTTGATTCTAGGCAGATTCTCACTCTGTTGCCCTAGGTAGAGTGCTGTGGCATCACAGCTCACAGCAACCTCAAACTCTTGGGCTTGAGCAATCCGCTTGCCTCAGCCTCCCGAGTAGCTGGGACTACAGGCGCCTGCCATAACTCCTGGCTGGTTTTTCTATTTTTAGTAGAGATGGGGTCATACTTTTGTTCAGGCTGGTCTCAAACTCATGAGCTCAAGCAATCCACCTGCCTTGGCCTTCTAGAGTGCTAGGATTATAGGTGTGAGTCACTGCACCTGGCCAAAAGTAGATTATTTTAGCTGGAACAGTTCACAGGTGAGCAGATGCATGATGTTTGTCATCCACGTTTACACCTTGTCCACCTATGATCCATCCATGTTGGAGAATGTAAGAGCCTGGGCTAGATAGCAGCCACTGATGTACCCCATAGAAAAGGGGTGTGGGTCAGTCTCTGCCTTAAGTTCTCTCAACTCCTTGCAATGATGAGCCTTATAATTTGTTTCCTCTTGTCAGCGATCCTGGTCATTTTTACATGTAAGCCACTGTGCCAAGCATTGTGCTGGGAACATGAACATACATAAAGAGAGTGCAGCATGGTCCAGGAAAGCAGGTCTGTTCACAGCTACTGCACAGGGCAGCAGGGACATAAGATTTGCCAGAAAATTGTAGGGCAGAGAGAAATCACCCTTGATTTGAACAGGCAAAAGAGCTTCATTGAAGAACCTGAGAAGTCAGGGCTGCATATGCTGAAGTGAGGCAGGGGGTGTTCCGGGCTGAGGCAACAGCACAGGCAAAGGCCTCGAGGCTGGGACACCAGTACACCTGGAAGAGTGAACTGGAGACCAAGTCAGGGTTATAGTTTGAGGCCTCATTGTTGAGAGTCTGAACTCCTAGCAAAATAGTTTTATTCACATATGTTATTAGATAAGTGGTTCATCTTCATTTTACAGATGAGGAAACTGAGGCTTATGATTTGCCCAGAAGCCTCCAGTGAATAAGCAGCCTTTTTTGACTTGAAGTGCTCTTTTAACCACTGCACCTCCCTGTGTAAGGTTAGTTCCAGTCAACTATGGTAGATTGAACATTAGGTAAACTTATATAGGAAACAAAGAACCAGAATTTCCTGCTTGAGGACATGGAGGCCTGATACTCACAGAGAGAGCACACAACTCATACGAGCTACTACAGGGATGAGAGAAGGGTGAGTCATCCTGCAGTGTCCCAGAGATAGGAGTTAGGTAGCACATGGGCTGAATGTGCCTTGACAGTTCAGAGATGAAAGAGGCAGAGTGGGTGTACTGCTGAAACTGGGAAGTAATTTATATATAACCAATTGGGTTTTTCACATTATATTGATATTCAGAGTGAAATTAAAGGACATCGTGCTTAAATCAGGGGGCAAAAATCAAGGTTAGATTAAGCTGTTGCTGGTAACACGCATTAATAAGATATTTAATCGTTCCTAGGCATTCATATTTCTTTAACTCTTGCTCTGTGTACATATCACTAAAATAGTGACTCCTAAATCCTCAAACTTGAGTATGTTCTATTACAAAAATTTAGTTTAGTAAAAAACGGTATTAAGTTTCTATTGTTGATTTGCTGTTGGATACATTGGTCATTTGGAACTTGAACTTTACCAAAGGCACCCCAGTCTCTTGGTGATAGCACATCATCTTCATTGAAACAGTTTGCAGGAATAGGGCATGCCCTAATGTTTTATGTACACAGTAGTTTCCATTACATTGCTATTGTCAATTGAAACCCATACCTATATAGGGATAGAAAATCTTAAAGACTGGGAAAGATGTTTTGAAGTAGTATTTATAGACCTCGAGAGAGTGATAATTCTTGTGGCTAGAACCCACTTTAATAAAGTATATTCAAGGGATGGAAGTCTTTAACCCCTTGGAACATTTTGTCTTAAGAAATTACGATATTTTCATTACTAGATTTTCCAGGACTGGGATAGCTGTCTATCTGAGTTATCTGGGAGGGCTTATGATGAACTGAAGGTCTGGGAGTAGAGTGAATTACCTTTGAGGGCTTGTTTAGCCTCAGGAGTTTATGACTCTGCTACATAGTAAAGGTTTCCATTAGCACAGACCTAATGTATTATTAAAAAACAAAAAAAAAAGGCATCTCTGAGGGTAGACTGGATTATCGCTTCCTGACTGTCTCTTAGGATTCATGATTGAATCATATTCCATATCACCAATGCCAAAGACACATGATGAATTTATTCCTATAGGTCATAGTCAAATCAGAATTTATTATTTCATGTGTTGTGAGTGTTCAGGGGATATTATCCTGTATCCAGTTGAAAATATGGGCAATATGTATGTGATTTTTTTCATAAAAATTCAGAATGCTCATTTGAAAACATTTCAACAATATAGAAATATAGGACTTTTAAAAAGCAAATAGCCCCAAGATGAAAGTCCCCAGTAATATGATCATTCTCTTCTTCCTTTTACCCCCGCCCCCAAAATCTGCTGTTAACAATTTGGATTTTTTTGTTTTATGTATCCATTTAAAATCATTCATCATTCATTCTTGCTATGTTGCCCAGGCTGGACTTGAACTCCTAGGCTCATGTGATCCTCCCACTTTGGCCTCCAGAATAACTGGGACTTATAGGGGCATGCCACTGTGCCAGGCTTCATCATTCTTCTGTTCTCTCTGCCTCCCTGTTCTGCCTTCCTTCCCCGCTTTTTCTCTTCCCTTCTTATCTCTCTATGTTCTCATATATGCATGCAGTTCCCTCCCCCTTAGAAATAAAATGAGGGCCAGGGGCATGCTTTCTCATGCCCATAATTCTGGCACTCTGGGAAGCCAAAGTGAGCAGATTGCTTGAGCTTAGGAATTCCATACCAGCCTGAACTAGAGCAAGACTCCGTCTCTAAAAATAGCTGAGGACTATAGTGGGCACCAGTAGTCCCAACTGCTTGGGAAACTGAGATATGAGGATCACTTGAGCCCTAAGAGTTTGAGGTTGCTGTAAGATACAATGCCATGGCACTCTCCCAAAGGCAACAAAATAAGACTCTGTCTTAAAAACAAAAAGAAAAAAAAAGAAGAACTAAAATGGGGTTGTGACTTCTACAGTGTTTTTCATAAGCTTTTTCTGGCTTATCAGAACTTGATCTCCCCCCACCCTGACTCATGTCGATCCATTCTTTGTAATGATTGTTCTGTATTCTATTTCATTTTTTTGGAAGTGCTACAAATTATAATATTTCCCCTAACCTTGCCCTTTTGTTCCCACCCCACACTCCCATTGAAAAATATTTGGACTCTTTCCACGTTTTTGCTCTTGTAGACAATGAGCAACCTGCATCTTAATTCTAAGCATTTTGAAGCTTTCCGACAGTTGTCCAGTTGACTGACATGGAACATGGAACACTATTGTTGAGCCAGAGAGGTATTTGGTGTCTTAGTCAGTACGCAAATCAGATTCAGGTGGGGCTCTTCAGGTGGGTGTGCCTGTGGGTCGCCACAGCCTCTAAGTTATCTGCAGGAGCCAGAAGAGGTCCCAGAGCACAGTGTGAAACTTTTTCAAAGCCTTAAGAAGAATCGGCTCGGCGCCTGTGGCTCAATTGGCTAAGGTGCCAGCCACGTACACCTAAGGTGGCGGGTTCAAATCCCCAGCCTGGGCCCGCCAAACAACGATGGCTGCAACCAAAAAATGTCCGGGCGTTATGGCGGGCACCTGTGGTCCCAGCTACTTGGGAGGCGGAGGCAGGAGACTCGCTTGAGCCCAGGAGTTGGAGGTTGCTATGAGCTGTGATGCCATGGCACTCTACCCAGGGGGATAGCTTGAGGTTTCGTCTCAAAAAAAAAAAAAAAAGAAGAAGAATCGTTGCCTGAAGAGCTTTAAGTCTGAAGTTCCGCTCACTTTATGGAGCTAATCACAGAGGCGTACTGTGCAGAGCAGCATCCCCTGGTCGGTCCCCACAAAGTGGGGGCCCCCCTCGGCTGTGCCTTACATAGACAGGGCATGGGGTAGACCTCCCTTAGAGCAGCAGGAGTGCAGAGTCCACACAGCATGGCCACCTCTCCCCTTTGTCCAGGGCTTGCTCTGCTCTGGTTAAGTATGAAGAGGGACGCTCCTTAGAACTACCATTTTGCTGTACTGCTCACTCTCTGTTTCAACATTTCTTTCTTTCTTTTTTTTGAGACAGAATCTCACTTTGTCACCCTTGGTAGAGTGCTGTGGCATCATAGCTCACAGCAACCTCCAACTCTTGGGCTAAAAGTGATCCTCTTGCCTTAGTTTTTCTGTTTTTAGTAGAGATGGGGTCTGGCTCTTGCTCAGGCTGGTCTTGAATTTGTGAGCTCACAGCAATTCACCTAACTGGGCTTCCCAGAGTGCTAGGATTACAGGTGTGAGCCACCTCACCTGGCCTATTTGTTTTTTTTTTTTTGGCACATTAATCTGAGGGTAAAATGATTACATTACATCATTTGCATTTGTTAGGCAAAGTTCAAGTTGTAGTTGTGCCCTTCACCCAGGGGCTGTGCTGTATACCCTTCCATTGTGCCTGTAGATGAGAGTTTACCAATACCCCTCCCCACTCCCTCCCCTCCCCTTTCTTTCCTCTTCCTCCCCCCCTACTTGAATTTAATTATGTTTTTTTTTCTCATGTGGGAATGTAGTTGTTTTCTCTTGGTCTCATATTAGTATAGAGTACATTAGATACTTGCTTTTCCATTTTTTATGATACTTTATTAAAGAAGAATGTTCTTCAACTCCATCCAGGTAAATACAAAAGATGTAAAGTTACCATCTTTTTTATGGCTGAATAGCATTCCATGGTATACTATACCACAGTTTGTTAATCCATTCATGGGTACTTGGGTGGATTCCATGTCTTAGGGATAATCATTCTACCATAAAGGTATTTGCACTAATTTTGTCTGGCTTTTTGTTTTTTCTTTCTTTTTTTTTTTTTTGCATGTACATAAGTATATACACATTTTTTTTCCTTGCAAAGGTAGGCTCACACTGTGTACACCTATGTGCCTTTTTACATTTAATATGTCGTAGGCATCTTTATATGTCAAAACATAGAGGTGCCTTATTCTCTTTATATAATTTCCTCAGTGTGGCAGTGCAATAATTTCTTCAACTAGTCCTTTACAGTTGAATTGTTTTCAGTTTTTCTCCAAATAAGTTTAAAGTTGTTATAAAGACATCTTTCATTCAAAAAGGACAGTTGATCCAATTATTTATCTTAGTTATACAGCATGGGTAATCCAGACATACAGCTCACCTAGTATCTTCAGTTGAGACCTTATTTCCAGCTTCTATTTGCATCTCACCTTCCCAGGGTTATTTGTGACATGTATTTTGGAGTGCATTCTATAAGGTTTTAGGTACTTTGTGTTTTGGGTGTGTTTGGTTTCTGTCAGTCCTTGAAGAAGTTTTTCAAGTATCATGTTCTTTTGATGTTCTCCAGACTCTTTGAAACTTCCCAGGCTGAGAAACAGGAGAGGCTGAAACCTCAGATGGAAAATTATTCAAGTGTTCTATGATAATTGTCTAATAAGTATGCCTGGCCTTTACCCATTATATAAACACACATGTACATACACACAATATCTCTGTGTGAAAAAGAAAGAAAACGAAAAGGGGAAATATATATAGTTATAAACATACCCAAGTAGCAGGGAAGGGGGACCTGGGTGATTAGTCTGGTTCAATACATTTAAGGTGAGGCCAGGGAGCCTGTTTAAAAAAATAACCCCTTTAAAGAATACAGTCTAGCGGTTTTGTATATTCACAGAGTTGGCAGCCATCACCACTAATTCCAGAACATTTTCATTACCCCAAAAGGAAGCCCTATACCCATTAAGCAATCACCCCCCATTTCCCCTACCCAAAACCCCTGGCAGTCACCAGCCTGCTATCTATTTCTGCGGATTTACCTGGATTAGATATCTCATGTAAATGGAATCTTATAATATAGGTCTTTTTTGATTGCTTTCTTTTCCTTAGGGTGATTATTTCAGGGTTCACCCAGGTTGTAGCATGTGTGCACGTATTTAGCTTCCAAGTAGATGCTGAAGAACCACCAGGCTGTTTTCCAAGGTGGCTGCACCATGTTATATTCTAGTTTGAGGGCCTGAGAACCTATATTTTTAGCAAGGACCCTAGGGATTCTTACAATAGAGCAGTTTTCTTATTTTTTGCTTTTCTTTAAGATAGGACCTTGCTCTGTCTCCTAGGCTAGAATGTGGTGGGGTCATCATAGTTCACTGCAATTTCAAATTCCTGGGCTTAAGCCATCCTCCTTCCTCAGCCTCCTGAGCAGCTGGATCTATAGCACGCACCACTATACCTGACTAATTTTTCTGTTTTTTTGTGGGAATGGGGTCTTGTTATTCCTCAGGCTGGTGTTAACTCATGGCCTCCAGTGCTTCTCCCACCTCAGCCTCCCAGAGTTATGATTACAGGTGTGCCCTACTGTGCCCAGCCGGTGGAGCAGTTTTGTAAAACACTGTCTCTACTAGAGTAGCGCAGTTCCTCTTACTGTGAATACTGGGGTGGTGGCTGTGCTTGCTCTCTGCCCAGTACTCAGCAGTGCTGTAGGACATTTTGATTACTGCATGGAAAGCAACAACCAAAGGCTGCATGGAATAGGAGTCACTGTCCCCCAAAAGCATAGTCTCAAGTACAATGAGCCATAGGTTAGGGTCAGCCCAGGCCTGAGTGTTTTTTTTTGGTTTTGATTTTAAGACAGGATGTGGAAAAGAGAGCTGGGTGTCCTGTGAAATCTTGAAGGATTTGGGTGAAGGAAACCAGTGTGTGTACTTTCTGCTTTTTCATTCCCCTGATACAACAAGGATAATATTCTATTCTTTCTTTCCTTTCTTTCCTTTCTTTCCTTTCTTTCCTTTCTTTCCTTTCTTTTCCTTCCTTCCTTCCTTCCTTCCTTCTTTCTTTTCTTGCTTTTCTTTCCCTTCCTTCCTTCCTTCCTTCCTTCCTTCCTTCCTGCCTTCCTTCCTGCCTTCCTTCCTTCCTTCCTTCCTTCCTTCCTTCTTTCTTTCTTTTCTTTCTTTTCTTTCTTTCCCTCCTTCCTTCCTTCCCTCCCCTCTCCTCCCCTCCCCTCCCCTCCCCCCCCCCCCGGGTAGAGTGCTGTGGCATCACAGCTCACAGCAACCTCAAACTCCTGGGCTTAAATAATTCTCTTGCCTCAGCCTCCCAAGTAGCTGGGACTACGGGCACTCACCACGGTGCCCGGTTATTTAATTTTTTTTATCGTAATTGTCATTGTTTGGCAGGCCTGGACCATATTCGAACCTGCCAGCTCTAGTGTATGTGGGTGGTACCTTAGCCGCTGAGCCATGCCTGGCTATTTTTAAAGACAGGGTCTTGCTCTGGCTCAGGCCGGTCTTGAACCTGTGAGCTCAGGCAACCCTCCCGCTTTGGCCTCCCAGAGTGCTAGGATTACAGCTGTGAGCCACCACGCCTGGCATTATTCTGAACTTTAAGGTGGAAAAACTATCTTCACATACAGTAGGATCTGGGTTCTAATTACTAAGATAAGATTGAGCACTTTCCCAGGCAATGTTTTCTATATGGGGCAAGTCTTCTGAGGACAGAAATAAAAATCTGTGTTGGAACCCTACAAGCCCCATCCCTTAAATAACTGTTTATGTTAGCTCCCTCCTTGAGTCTGGAACTAGGTGGGGAACTGAGAAGAGCCAAGTGCTAGGGATAAAGCTGTTCTCTCTTTAATGAGGCATAATGACAGCCACGTTCTCTGGGCTGCTCTCTAACAAACGCACAAATGGGGGGGGGGAATGGTCTTTCAAGTTGCTCGGAGCAGAATTTTTATTCCCACTGAGAATCTTGTTTCATGATATCCTTATTTTACTCTGGGACTGCTGGGGGGACTAAGAATATGAGCCACTTGGCTTGGCGCCCAGAGCACAGTTGTTATGGCGCTCGCCACATACACCGAGAGTGAAGGGTTCAAACCTGGCCCAGACCAGCTAAACAACTGCAACAAAAAAATAGCCTGGGCATTGTTGTGGGCACCTGTAGTCCCAGCTACTTGGGAGACTGAGGAAAGAGAATTGCTTAAGCCCAAGAGTTTGAAGTTGCTGTGAGCTGTGACACTGTGGCACTCTATTGAGGGCAACATAGTGAAACTCTGTCTCAAAATAATAATAGTAATAATAATAATAATATGAACCACTTAAAGGCAGGGCTTAGGAGTTCCTCTAGGTTCCATTAATAGTACCATCTACTACTATTTGTAACTATTTGCAGCCTCTGACTTGTTCTGCAAGATTCACATCAGAATAGACATTTGGTGCCTTTTCTCTGAGCCCCATATTTAATCTCTTGTCCCCAAAAAGATTGAGATCAGCTGCTTCATCTCTTAGCCAGTAGTCCACAGTAGGTGCCCAGAAAATGAGCTTTAATTACTGACTGTGATTACATTGGTCTCATTGCCACAGTGATGTTGTCTATTCTTGCTCCCACTTTTTATTTCACCCACCTAGGAGAGTGCCCTGTTCACAGTTGGCACTTAGTAAAGTTGCTTAGAGGAATATGAAAAAGGACTGAGTGCATGGTTGAGAGAAAGCCTTGGGAAGAAGCTTCCAGAACAGAGAACACTTTATACAGAAAGTTCTGTGAGGATTGTCTTTCTATGACATGGCTCTTTTCCTTTGAACAAGTGAAAGAAGCCAAAATCTCACCATGTGTCTTCAGACACATACCCTTTTCATTAAATGTGGGCCCCTGTTCCCAGGAAAGGCAACGTTTGTTGTTGGATTTGCCCCTCCGGGGTCCTGGTCAGGTTCCTGCTTTAATTCAGGGTGCTGTTCACCACTGCATTGTTCTCTTTGCCTCACTGGAAGTCCTTTCAGAGTGGGAATATATTTGGACCATGAAAACTTTTGATCTTGTTGGGCAGTTTAAAATTTCATTTTTCAGGTCAGTGTTTTGATTGTTTCGTCCTTGAGGCTTTTTCTCACAGTTGATACCTTGGCAGTTCTAGAAAGAACTCTGTCCCTTTCCATTTTCCCCTCCACCTCCAATCCGTTCCCCTCTCCCCATCCCTTCCTCCCTCTGTCCTGTTTCTCTCTCTCTGTTTCCTCCTTCCCTTCCTTTTTCTCCTCCCTTTGAACTCTTCTCGTTTTACAGATTATTTCATAACTCTTAAAAATACCTTCGTTTCTCTAATGATTCTGTGGAACTATTAATCAAGAGTCTCTGAGGCTGTGCGTATGTGTGTATGAATGCGTTCTTTCAGACATTTCCATGGTTATTTCTGTAACAAAAATGGTGTGCACTAGAACAAATTTGGACAAAGCAAGGCTCAAATTCAGGATTTGATCTGTGGCTCCCCTACCGATCAATGCTGGGACCTCCTGCAAACTTAAGATGCCTTTGCAGGACACCTTATTTCCCATCTGTGAAGTAGACCAGGCGACAGCACCTTTCTCACGTGGTGGAAGTGACAATTCATTGAACTAATCCAGGTTGAGCCCTCAGCCTAGGTGACTGTCATTTCTAGACTACAAAATTTTCTCGAAAAAAAATTTGCTGCCTGCTTTTTCTCATTTAATGATCTAAAGGCAGTTCAATGGAGTGTTTAAGAGGGGCGCTCTGCCACGAACCGCCGGCTGTATTTGGGCCCTCGGCATGGCCTGATTTTCACATAAGTCAAGACAGGCCTCTAGGCCATGTGGAGTAGAAAGCCAACCCTAAATTTTTCAGAGTTTTCATGCATGAACTTTTCTTCTGTTTTGCAGCTGATGCTTTTTTCAAAGCCGCGATAAGCCTCGTTCCAGAAGTTCCAAAGACGATTAATATCGATGGAAAGATGCGGCCATCAGAATCATTCCTTATGGAATTCCTCTGCAATTTCTTTTCTACGTTATTAATAGTTCCGGTACGTTTTCCCGGAGGAGCCATAGGAGAAGTCATTCTTTGATCTACCTTATGGTGTGTATAATACGTATTCTTAGCCCTGTAAGTGCAGGGACAGTCTATCTAATATATTTGTGCTGGTTTTATGATTAGATGTTTGAATTGCTCAATGAATTCTCCATTCTTGCCACATCTGGGGCATGTTAGTTGTGCTTTGTGTTAGCCTGGGCTGCAATAACAAAATATGGTAGACCAGGTGGCTTAAACAACACACTTTTTTTTTTTTTTTTTTTTTCCCCCTCATAGTTCTGTAGGCTGGAATCTGAGATCAGGATGCCAGCTTGCTCAGGTTCTGGGGAGGACCCTCCTTCAGGTTGCAGACAACCGTGTTCTTATTCTGTCCTCACGTAGCAGAAAGAGAGGGCGAGGGCAAGCTCTCTGGCCTTCTGGACAGTTGGTCCTCTGGGACCTCTCAAAGGCCCCACCTCCAAATACCATCACAATGGGATTAGGGTTTCATTATATGAATTTCAGGGGAGAGAGATTTTCAGTCCATTGCACACTCTGTACAGCTAAGGCAGAGGGGTTGCCTAGTGATTAAGGGCACAGTCCTCCAGACCGGGGTGGAATTCCAACCCTTTCTTCCAGGTCCACAGTCTCAGGCAACTATGTGATATTTATTACTGGGCCATGGTTTCTTCATCTATAAAATGGAGATAATGTTTTAGCATCTCCCTTTCTGATGCTGTGAGGATTAGGTTAGTGACTGCTATTCACGTGGTCAGAACAGTGCCTTGGCATGTGGTAAGTACTAGGAAAGGTCACATCATGGCAAAATTCTTTTGATGGCCAGTAAGAGAAACCAAAACAAGATAGTGGAGGTCAAAAGGAACATTGTTGGGTAGATGCTGGGTTTCTAGAGGAATGGGAATGATTGGGCACTTCAGGCTTGTGCTAGAAGAAATTAAGGCTATTCCACCCAATAGGAGGAATTTCTAGATACTCTCCCTAGCAAGGGTTCTTAACTCAGGATCCACCTACTGCCTGGGAGTCTTGGCAGAAGGACCACATAGATTTGAGTGCAGAAAGGAAAAAAAAAATGACATCTTTATTTTCATCAGCCTCTAAGTTGAATTTGCTTTTCATTCAGTTACGAATTGGAGGCATCAAGCCACAGTAGTAGTAGCACTAGCTGGGACTTGGTCACTAAAAGAAATCAACAGAAATGTTCATGTCATATTTTAGGTGTGAAAGATACTTTGGAAGATTGTTTATGCTCTTCCTTCCTTAAAAAGCATAGTGGGGCTCGGCGCCTGTGGCTCAATCGGCTAAGGCGCCAGCCATGTACACCTAAGGTGGCGGGTTCAAATCCCCAGCCCGGGCCCGCCAAACAACAATGCTGGCTGCAACCAAAAAATGGCCGGGCGTTGTGGCGGGTGCCTGTGGTCCCAGCTACTTGGGAGGCAGAGGCAGGAGACTCGCTTGAGCCCAGGAGTGGGAGGTTGCTATGAGTTGTGATGCCATGCACTCTACCCAGGGGGATAGGTTGAGGCTCCGTCTCAAAAAAAAAAAAAAAAAAAAAGAACACAGTGGTTACTTGGCCCATTGATAGGTCTGTTAATACATTGATTTGCAAGTAAGTAATAGATTATAATATCACAAATGCATTGAAAAAATATTCCAACAACTAAATTTTAGTGTAGTTGGTTTTCTTTGCAGCCTTATATGTTTTATTTTCTGCATTAAAAATAGTATTCTAAGGAATCCATAGGCTTCACCTGGGTGTCACAGGTCTAAGGCACAGAACAGGTAAAGACCCCCTCCTGGAGCGAAATGTGCATAGGAATCCTTGGGCACTTGTTAAAATACAGATTCCTGGGGTCTGTCCCAAAGAGTCTCACTCAGTAGGTCGGAACAGACCCGTGAGTTGGTATTTTTAGAGCTCCCTCAGTGACTCAGATGTAGGTTGGTCCTAAGAAGCACTCTTTGGGGAACATCGCTGTGAACTTGGGCCAAAAAGTGACTTAGCTCCTATGGATGCAGGGCTCCTTTTTGGGGTGATGAGAAATGTTCCAGAATTCGTTGTAGAGATGTGATGATTGTAGAACTCTGTAATATGCTAACAATCACTGAATTGTGCATTTTAAAGGGGTGTGTTGTTTGATGTGTGAATTATGGCTCAGTAAAGCCACGAAAACAAAAATTGAGTCAGCTTCCAACTCTCCCTTTTCAGATTTCAAGTTTTCGAGAGAGTAGGTGGTTAGGAGGCCGGGCTCAGGCTGCAGATATGTCAGCAGGGCGGGGCCTCTCCTTGTCCTGTGAGCAGGGTGGGCGGCACCCCAGAATGGGGCGGTGCAGAGTCAGCCAGGCAAAGCCGCAGAGACATCTTCAAGTGCTCCTTCACTTGACACTTGATTTTAGCACTTTGGGATCCCCACATATTGGTACTTTATGTTCAGTTTCCCTCCTCTTTGGGTAGTCTACTGAGGTCTGACAATTAAGGTCTCAAATTCATCCTAATAGAAGTGCTACATGCCTCATCTCTGAATATCAATACAGTCACCAGGTGGCTAAGTAGAGTGCTTTCAAGGTGACCAGAGTGATAATTCAGCACTAGGGTATGTAGCACTTTTTTTAGGATAAGCTCATGAACTTAATTGTCCAACCTCTGGTAGTTACAGTGAAAGAATAAAATCAGGATATTGAATGATGTGGTTGATAGAAGCCATTGATCACTATTAATTTGGGATGTGTTTACTGCCTGCATGTTAAAAATCACTGGAGCCTTTTTGAAAAACTTCCTCAGAATCAGACACTTGTGTTCAGGCCTGGCCCAAAGACTTCATTGCTCTGGAATCTTGAAAACGTTTTGTAACTTCTTAGAACCTCAGTTGTCACCTTTCTCAGATGTCATCAGAGTGCCCAGCTTGGGGGAGTACTGTGAGGATTGAATGAAATGGTAGCTATGCAGGTGCTTTGTAAACCAGAGGCTCTGTCCCTGGGGTGACAAACTGGTGGCCAGAGGGCAGAGTCTAGCTGGCAGGCATGCTTTTTGGCCCTGTAATGATGGAGAATATTTGCAATGACTTTTGCGTATTTAAAAATTGGTACATCCCAGAAAAACCCAGATTTGCAGCTTCTTTTGACAAATCACAACCTGTGTCCCATGGGACTGGGATTCTGTAACCTGGTCGTTTGGCTGCAGCTGACACGTGCCTCCCTCCAGTTCCCCTGGGCCCAGAGAGACCCATTAAACCCATTTCTGTTGCCTTCCTGGCCCCTTAGGCATTTGTGAGACTAGCCTCACTCTCAATAGATGTTAGTTACTGTTCCTGGTAGCACCTATGCTTTTGCTGGGGACAGTGATGACAATGAGACAAAGAATAGCTGCGGTGCCTGCCCCCTCATCAGGTGCCTTGTGTTGTGTTAAAGCCCTTCCCCAGTAGTCTCTGGGAATGTTCCTGCAAGCCCTACAAGGTAGGAATCATGGCACCTTTTGCAATTAGGGAAACCTAGAGCAGGAGAGCCAGTGCAGCATGCTTGAGGCTGCATAGGTGGTATACAGTGGGGCTGGGGATCAAACCCAGGGCTGTGCTGCTCTAGAGCAGTGGTTCTCAACATTCCTAATGCCACGGCCCTTTAATACAGCTCCTGTGGGTCGTGACCCACAGGTTGAGAACTGCTGCTCTAGAGCCTGCCCTGCACAGACTGAGCCTGAAATGTTGCAGTGTGCTGTATTTATTCAAGGTCATTGAGCATTAACAACCCTATACCTTCCTTGTGAGATGCAGTGTCAGATGTACCTGCAACCAGGTACAATGCAGGTACCATAGGGTGTTTAGCCTGAGTAGCCAGCACTGAAAGCCTAGTGGACATGCAGATGGTGGGATGAGCACACTTGAGCAACCCCTGCCCTGACTCCATCTAATGTGAAGAAGACTTTGACCTAGTTCAAATTATTTGTTTCCTTATAAGTCACAGCTTTTATTTTTGTAATTTTTTTATTCGGGTAATACTGATAGGTGATCTACCCCTTTAACCGGTTTTTTTTTTTTTTTAAAAGACAGATTCTCAAGCTGTCCTGGATGTGTTGTGGCATCACAGCTCATAGCAACCTCAGACTCTTGGGCTTAAGCAATTCTCTTGCCTCAGCCTCCCAAGTAGCTGGGACTACAGGCACCCGCCACAACACCCACCTATTTCTTTTTGTTGTTGGGGTTGTCACTGTTGTTTTAGCTGGCCTGGGCTGAGTTTGAACCCGCCAGCCTCCGTGTATGTGGCCGGTGCCCTACCCAATGAGCTATAGGCTCCGCCCCCTTTAACCAGTTTTTAAGTGTGCAGTACAGAATTGTTGACTATAGGGATGGCGTTATGCAGCAGATCTTTAGAGCTTGTTCATCCTGCTTAATTGGAACTTTATACCCATAGATTAGTCGTTCTCCATTTTCCCCTTTCCCCAGCCCCTGCAACCACCATTGTACTTCGATTTTAATGAACTCATGTGGTAGTTGTCTTTTCATGACTGGCTTTTTAAAGGCTAATATCCCATTTTATGTGTAGGCAGTCCCTAAGTTACAAACGTCCAACTTGCATACAGCTTGTACTTAGAAACAGGAGCTATTCCAGTAAGTCCCCAAGTTATAAACATCCAGCTGCCAAATGACTCACACTTATGAATGGAGGCTATTCCAGGTAATAACTAAATGTACCTGTTCCAATTTACATATATTCAACTTAAAAACAAACCTACAGAACCTATCTTGTTCATAGCCTGGGGACTGCCTGTATGTAACACGTTTGTTTGTTTATGGATTCATCTGTTAATGGACATACACATCGTTGCCACATCTTGGCTGAATAATAATGTTGTGAATAATGCTGCCATGAAGATGAGAGAGAAGATGTATCTCAGAGATAACATAGCCTAGTTAGAAACAGGATATACTGTGGGGGTATAAATATACCCAGGAGTCGGATTGTTGGATCTTATAGTAGTTCTATTTTTAGTGGTTTTCTTTTCTTTCTTTTGTGGCAGAGTCTCACTGTGTTGCCCAGGCTAGAGTGCCTTGGCTTCAGTCTAGCTCATAGAAATCTCAAACTCCTGGGCTCAAGTGATCCTCCCACCTCAATTTTCCAGAACAGCTAAGACTATAGGTGCCCACTATAATGCCCAGCTATTTTTTAGAGATGGGGGTCTTGCTTTTGCTCAGGCTGGTCTTGAACTCCTGAGGTCAAGCGATCTTCCTGCCTCGGCCTCCTAGAGTGCTAGTATTATAGGTATGGGCCACCATGCCTAGACCTATTTTTAGTTTTTTGAGGAAACTCCATACTGTTTTTCATAGTGCCTGCATCATTTTGCTTTCCCACCAACCATGTGCAAAGTTTTGTAGTTTTGAGGTTTTTTTTTCTTCCCTTCAGTTTTTTGTAGAGACAGGGTCTCACTGTTGCTCAGGCTGGTCTCAAACTCCTGAGTTCAAGCAATCCTCCAGCCTCAGCTTCCCAGAGTGTTGGGATTACAGGTACGAGCCACTGTGCCCAGCCTGCAAAGATTTCCTAAAGGATGAGTTTGGAAAGCTTTGATTTATTCTATTTGTTTAAAAAGATTGAAGCCATTTGAGACCATATAGTCCCTGGCCTGTTTTTTTGAAACAGAGTCTCATTATGTCACCCTCAGTAGAGTGCTGGGGCATCTCAGCTCACAGCAACCTCAAACTTTCTAGGACTTAAGCGATTCTCTTGCCTCAGCCTCCCAAATAGCTGCAACTACAGGCACCTGCCACAACACTGGGCTATTTTTTTGTTATGGTTGTCGTTGTTGTTTAGCAGGCCTGGGCAGGATTCAAACCCACCAGCCCTGGTATATGTGGCGGGCACCTTAACCACTGAACTACAGTGCCAAGCCTGCTTCATTCATACTTGAAAATGCAGAAGTCAACATTCCCCAGTGTGGCCCTCTCCTCTGTAGGCAGTGAACTCTTGGAGCATTTTGAAGCCTTTTGTTTTGGTGTCAATAGTTGTCATCCTCTTGGGAGACCACTTTGCAGAATAAATAGTCTTCTCTATATAATGTAATTGAACTGGTGCATTTCATGTAACAATATGAGGTAAGACAACTAAAGTAGAAGTGACTGAACAAGTTCAGTGCTGCATTTCCTAAGGCCAAATCCATTGTGAATGTGTGTTTGGTTCAGTTGCAATTTGAAGGAAATGGAAAAGCTATTGGTATCTATTTTTTGGCACTCATCATCTGTGATACAGCAGGATGAATCCTTATCCTGATGAAAAGGCCCAGCCATAAGCATAGCAAGATGTTGATTTTGTAAGTTTCATTCATTCAATCTATCCCATAAATATTTGTTGATCTGGGAATTGAGAAGTGAGCGGGAGAAACACATCGTTCCATTCAGGAGGACAGACTTAATGCTAAATAAATACACTTAACTGCGATTGTATAAAGTGTCGGGAAGAACTACAGGTGCCTCTGAGAGCTCCCAATCTGAGAAGTCAGGGGAGTTCCCTGAGAAAGTGCCATTTGAGCTGAGATTGGAGGGAGAACTAGTAAGTAGTTAACTAGGTGCGGGGGGAAGAGCGGATGGTATGCTGGGTAAGGGTCTCAAGGTAGGAAGGAGCCCAGTGAACTGGAGGGGCCAGCAGAAGGCCACAGTGACTGGCACCTGGGGAGAGCAGGAGGGATGCCTGGGAAGCTGGTGACACAGACAGCGGCAAGACAAACAGCATGGTGGTCCCTGTCTCCCCTGCTCCAGCTCTGCCTTCCTGTATCCTCCTTTTTTTCCTGTCCTGCTCTCCTTCCCAGCCCACGTGTATTCTGTCTGATACCTTTTCTTTTTTTATAAATGTATTTTATTGTATTTATTTTATTAAAACAGGGTCTCAAGGCAGTGCTTGTGGCTCAAAGGAGTAGGGCACTGGCCTCATATACCAGAGGTGGTGAGTTCAAACCCAGCCCTGGCCCAAAACTGCAAAAACAAAACAAAACAACAAGACAGGGTCTCACTCTGTCACCCAGGCTGGAGTATAATGGCATGATCATAGCCCACTGCAGCCTTGAACTCCTGGGCTCCAGCAGTTGATCTTCCTGCCTCAGCCTCTGGAGTAGCTGGGACTACAGGCATGTACCACCACACCCAGCCTGACTCCTTTTCTAAAGGGCTTTATTATTTGTTTAATCAACAGTCATACAGCTCATACTGATGAGCCAGCCAACAGTGCACAAATAAATCCTTAAAAGAAACTTGTTATTGTCATTCTCATTTCATAGAAGTGAAGTGAGGCACAGAGAAGTATAGCGAGACACAGAAAGCTGAGGGTTACCAGCTAGTAAGTGACAAGTCAGAGTCCCAGCCACAATGTCTAAGCTCAGCCACCATCTTCACTGCCCGTCATCTTGGCTATCCTAGGAAGGTATTTCTATGGTATATTACTTCTCCCAAGGGAGTAGGGGGTTTTTTGGGGGTTTTTTTAGAGACAGAGTCTCACTTTATTGCCCTTGGTAGAGTGCTGTGGAGTCACAGCTCACAGCAACCTCCAACTCCTGGGTTTAAGAGATTCTCCTGCCTTAGCCTCCCAAGTAGTTGGGACTATAGGCGGGAGTGAGGTTTAACAGAAGAATTCTGCAGACCAGAGATCCAGAGGGATATTGCTAATGAGGGGAGTCAGGCCCCCTGTAGGCTAGGTGGGCGGGAATTGGAGCCCTGCCAAGCACCCCTGGGGAGCTGCCTTATCAGCATTTTTTAGCTCTGCCTGGGAGAGGTAGCCCTGCCAGGGACATGCGGGAATACCTTTTCCCACTGGAATTGCCATCTGAATCCCGTAATGTTTTCTTCTTTTTTAAAAAAAAAAGAACTCTGTCCGTGTTGCTTCAGTTGTTGGCATTGAACCATCAAAATATAATTTTTTGGAAAATTGTTACAACCACTGAAGCATAGATGTCACGTGGAAAATATTTTCCCTGTACAGAGGTTGGAAACAGTCTCTTACCTCTTCAATTGTGAGCAAGAGCTCACAGCGATGCCTCACTACAAACCTTTACTTATTCTACATTTTGGAAAATGTGTTGCATGCTCTCCCACAAGCGTTATGGCATTTGTGTTGAAATTAAGTTACTGGAACATTCAGATTGTTGTCTTTTCCCAAGGCAGATCCTTAAATAAAATATATTTTTGAACATCCACATAGCAGAATAAAATAGCCTAGTTAGAAACAGCTGTTAGCAATGGAAGGCTACAAGTAGTCAGTTGCCAGCTGAGCCCAAATGGAAGGCGGACCTCGGCCTGCACAGCTTTGATGCATGGAGTTTGCAGCACTCAGACCCTTGAGCACCACGTGTCTTCTTTCTTGTGCATACCATGAAAGCAATCACTGCGGATGTGATCAGCTTCTATAAAACATTTCATGCCCTTCCACCATGAGGGCTCTCCCCCACTGAAAGTCTTACTGCGTGTGCCTGGGCTCACTAGACCTCTTTGATTCCCACCCTCCTTGGCAATAATGCTTTGCATATTCCATGCTTGTCTTCAAATTAGTTGGCTTCATGTATGCCTTCTCCTAGTTAATCTACAGAGAGGCAGTGTAAATATAGCATCAACAGTTAAGAATGTCTGCTCTGGAGCCAGACTGCAAGGACATGAATCTTGGGTCCCCTACATACCAGCATTGTGGCCTTGGGCTACTTAGCCTCTCTGTGGCTCATTTTCTATCTGTGAAATGGGGGCATCTTCCTGGAACATAGAAAAGCTATGGTAGTAGCTACACATTGGCTATTATCATTTGTTTTTGTTCCCACCCCAGTGCCTAGGACATAGAAGGTATTGGAGAAAATGTAGTCTTTTAGCGTTATTTACCTGGTGCTGGCTGTGTGCCCAGTACTGTCCCGGGAGCCAGGGCACCATTCACACTGTGCTTCTGGAGGCGCCATTGATAATACAGTATGCGGGCCCGCAGACTGGCAGTGTGTCGGGAAACACAACAAATCCCGCAGATTACAGGCTATTGAGAGAAACAGGTAAACCAGGCAATATTGTGGGGCTTGCACTGAAGGAGTAAGATCGTTTGGAATGGTGAGAAGTTCTCTCAAGATAACAAGAAAGGCTGATTTGTGAAGAAAAGCAAGTGAGGGGACTCTAGATGGACCATCAAGGAAGGTTTGTGGAGGAGCCTTCATGTAATATGAGAGCTGATGGATGCCTGGGGGCCAGTCTGGCCAAGCCCTAGGCGCCAGGACTGCAGTCAGAGACAGCAGGCCTGTGCCAGCACACACATCATCCCCACCCTGCCCTGTGCTAGGGAGTCTGGCTTCTGGGGACTGTGTCACCTGCCTTGTCTTCCTCTGGCTCCCATTTTTTTTAAGCCAATAGAAGGCACCAGCAGCATCCCAGGGGGGAGTTTCTCTTCCTGCCCCCATGGTGGCTGGGCCATGGTTTAGCAATGGCTTTGTTCTTGTGCCAGATGGCCTCCCCCAGCTGTAGGGCTTGCAGGTCCCAGGAATGCCTTTCCCCACACTTCAGGGGCCTGTGGTGAAGGTGTGAGTGGAGTGAGTGAGGGGGACATGCATGAGACAAGGCAGTGAGCGTGGAGGGGGGTGCCTGAGCACATCTTCTGCGTGGGATGGGAAGCCTTTGGAGCAGTTTAAGCAGGGGAGAGCCTCATAATCACACTTGCCTTTTTGGAACTGAATTGAAACCACTCACTTTTTGACATCCTCCTAACACTTTTTTTTAGGATTCTTTTTAGCGTCTGAGAAACAGTGTTTGCTGTAAACTCTGTGACTGTCTCTTGGGTTTTTCCTCTCCTGAGAGCATCCTCCATTTGGCTGTTGCTGTGGTTGAACGTCCTAAGGAGTGAGGCTCTATTTAAAGTTGGTGCCTGGAACGGTGGCAGTGATCATTTGAGGGCTTATCTAGCGTGGGTGGCTTCTGTTCCATCTGCCACGAGACCTACAATCTTGCTTTTGTAATTGGAACAGGACTGACTTTTTTTACTGCTACCCACAGAAAAACAAGAGTGTAATTTTAGAAACAGGTCATTAAACTGACAGGTAACTTTGCTTTCTACTTCCTTGGACCCGAAAAGGGAGGCTCTCAAAACGTGTTTGCCCAGATGGGAGTGTGCCACTTAGAAGGAATCACGTTTTGTCACTTTCCTCTGTACAGTTTAACCAGGCTTAGGAATGGACCTTGCCTTTGTTAAGTAAGTAGCATTTTAATTTCTCTTCAGTTGCTGAAAGGAGGACTTGAATTTCTGTGCTGATTTTTTTTTTCCTGTTTACTTCATCTCTAGGATTATTTATCCTTTCTTATTTCTCCACTAGGATCATCCTGAACACGGGGTCCTGTTTCTGGTTCGAGAGCTTCTTAATGTGATCCAAGACTATACCTGGGAGGACAGCAGCGACGATAAGATCCGCATCTACACCTGCGTCCTGCACCTCCTCGCTGCCATGAGCCAGGAGACCTATCTCTACCACATAGACAAAGGTAGCAGTGTCCCCTCCTGCCGCACCTCGCTGCACTTGAGTCCATGAAAGGGAAAGGGAATGGAATGTTTTCATTTTCTCTTTCATTTATTTTCTCCTTGTGTTTTGACTACCTTAAACTTCTGATCCAGGGTTTCCCTAGATTCACCTTGATGTACTACATACCCAGGGCCGCTCTTAAGCGTACAGATTTCTGAGCCCCATCTTGCCCCTTCTAAGTTAGAATCCCCAGGAAGTGGCCTGAGAATCTGTATCTTTAACAAGCACCTAGATTATTTTGACCATCAGACCACTTTACAGAAGCACTCTTTTTGATCAGCTACAGAATGACCCAGGACAATGGCTAAACGTGCCCACACATGTGCTTCATGCCAGGACTGATGCTTAGCGTAGTGGGGGGCTTCCAGCAGGGGTGTTTGTGACCTGCTCTTTAAGTGATGCCACAGTTTATCCAGCCCTTGGTTCGGGTGATTGGGAGGAAGGCAGTGGCCTTGTTCCCCTGCCTACTATTGGCCATTTTGAACTTGCCAGTATGAGTTTGGGAGCAGCCTCCTCACAGTGTGAGTGTAACACGGAACCACCCAGTTCTAGGCCTTCTGCTACTGCGCCTAAGTGTCATCCTGGTCAACAGACCCTCAGTTTCAATTTTTGGCTTCCAAAAACTGCCCCATGGTTATAAAGTGCCTTTGCCAATAATGGTACACTTTGCAATTTTAAAAACTGTCTCTAGGCTAGGCATGGTGGCTCATGGCTGTAATCCTAGCACTCTGGGAGGCTGAGGTGGACAGATTGCTTAAGCTCACAAGTTGGAGACCAGCCTGAGCAAGAGTGAGACCCTGTCTCTAAAAATAGCCAGGTGTTGTGGTGGATGCCTATAGTCTCAGCTACTTAGGAAGCTGAGGCAAGAAGATCACTTGCGCCCCAGAGTTTGAGGTTGCTGTGAGCTGTGATGCCACAGTACTCTACTGAGGGCAAAGTGAGACTCTGTCTCAAAAAAAATAATAAAAAATAAAAACTGTCTCTACACTTGGAAATTGCAGTAATAAATAGCAGTAGTAAGGGATGGCTTCCTGTCATACCTCTGTGAGGTTTTCTCTTGCTGGAATTTAGGGGCTGAGGGTACAGACGCAAGTAGGGAGGCTGGTTAATGTGAGGGCAGTGGCTCCCCCGACCTGAGCACCGGCTGTGTGCTCTCCAGACTCTGAAGGCCTTTTTCCCCTTCAGTCCTTACAGCTTTGCTGCTATGAGGACAGGCATTATAATGCCCCAGGGAGACCCAGAAAGACATTATTTACTCAAGGGGTTCTACTAATTAGTGATGGGATCTTTTAATTAAAGCATAGCATGTAACATACATAAAATGAATTGTAAAACTCAGTGAATTATCACCAGGTGACCATAGCCCAGATCAAGAAACAGAGCACTGCCAGTTCCCTAACGCCCCATGCCCGTTCCAGTCAGTACTGCCACCTCCTCTCTGAAGGCACACCACTCTCCTGACTTCTAGTACCATCAGTTCATTTACTGGTTTTTGAATTTTATGTAAATGGAATCACTTCACAAGCATTCTTTGGTATGTGGCCACTTCCACTGAGTATGATGTGTGAGACTCACCCGTCGTTGGTTGTGTATAGCTATAGTTCATCCTTTTGCGTTACTGTGTAGTGTTCCACTCTGTGAACATGCCAGAGGGGTTCATTCCTTGATGGATGGACGTCTGCATGACGTTTAGTGTCCAGGTCCATGTTGGGGCTGCTATGTGTGGAGTGCCTCTGTGAACTTCCACATAGTATTTCTTGGTGTCCATCTCTGTTGGCTATCTGTTGTGGGCGTGGGTAGGATTTGCTCGTATTCTACCTTGGTAGATAACACCTCACGGTTTCCACAGTGGCTATGCCCAGTGACATTCTCACCCTGCGGGAATGGAGCTTCCATTTGTTCTGCTGGTATAGTCAGTTCTTCATGTAAGTCATTCTGATGAGGAGTGTAATTTGCATTTCCCTGATAGCTAACGAGTTTGAGCACTTCTTCCTATAATTGATGGCATTTTTATTTTCTCTTCTGTGAAGTGCACCTCGTGAACAATACACAAAGTTCCGAGGACCACATAGGGACGTGGAAGTGGGCCTGTCACAGGAGCATGTCCTGGGCTTTCCCCACCCTCCTCTTCCTCGAGTAGATTCAGTTAATCCTGTTTCTGAATAAAACACCAGGGCAGACTGCAGAGCCAGATTGCCAGCAATAGGAGCGAGGCTATATTTGATAGGCAAGAGTCTAGTTTTTTAGCTTTTAAAGATGAGAACAGAAGGATGGATTTTCTTTTTACTTTGGATACACAATTGTGACCTGACGAGTGCCTTAGGAGGGGAGACTGGTGGGGTGGGGGTGGGGGGTGGTCTGCAGGGGTTGGGGCTCCATTTTCCCAGAAAGGAAGCCTTTTAGACAATACTGACACAGCTTAGAACTTCTGGAAAAGAGGGGTTAAATAATTTTACGAAAGACCCCTTAGCTGTTTTCCTTCCTGATTAATAAAAAGAGAAGGCTCTGAGATTACCTGGACCCATAACTCCAGTTCTTTTATAAGAACCTGCAGGAAGCTCATGTTTGGAGTAGAAAGGAAGAATATTCGTGAACACCAAATGTTTGTTTGTTTATTTTTGAGACAGAGTCTCACTCTGTTGTCCAGACTACAGTCCAATGACCTCAGCCAAGGTCACAGCAGCTTCAGATTCCTGGGTTTAAGCTATCCTTCTGCCTCAGCCTCGCAAGTACCTGGGACTACAGGTGCTGGCCACCATACCAACTTAATTTTTCTATTTTTAGTAGAGATGGGGTCTCACTCTTGCTCAGGCTGGTCTTGAACTCCTGAGCTCAAGTGATCCTCCTGCTTTGGTCTCCCAGAGAGCTAGGATTATAGGTGCCTCACCTATAATCAGATAATAATAATAAATAATATAATAATAAACCAGAAGGTTTATTTATTTAATGTGCAGATATTAATATTTGTACATTTTTAATGTGTGTATATTTTTGTACAACCCTGGGTGCTTCTGTGAAGCCAAAGCACAGCCCTCTTCACTCTTTACATCACCTGCCAGGCCCTTGAAGCATTTGGGTTTGTGACCCAGGTCAGACAGATGCAGGGATCATGGGCTATTTTTAGTGGCCATTTGCCAGGAACATCATCTCTCCTACTCACGAGAGCCCTGTCTGGACTCACAGGCCCACTCTGTACTCTGGCCTGATCAAACAGCCTCTAATTCTCAAATCTACCCTTTTCTTTCTCCCTCTATAACTACCAAGTGGCAGCAGGGAAAACTCGTTTACCCTCTCCTAACCCCCTTTAGTGAATTTAACCTTAGGACTCAGCCTAGATCTCATTGCAGAATTCCATCCCAAGCGTAGATTTTAGCATGATCCCCTGTATTGTTCCTTCCTGGTACTCAGCACATGCTGTGGCAATTGCCTGTTTTCCTGTCTTATCTCTCCTGATAGACTGTGAGCTCCACAAGAACAGGGCCAGTTCAGCCTTGCCCCAGTTCTTAACCCAGAACCTGAGCAGGCCTTATTCACTGGGTGCTGTTGTGTGTGTATGTCTACACAGATACAACCCATCATGTGTGAGGAAGCAAGCAGTCTGCTCTTAACACACCTCTGGCCCCTCTGAGAGGTTAGCCCTTCCCTCTTCTCCAGCCCTGGAATGTTCAGAAAGAAAGTAAACTCCAGGCTGGGCTATGTGGCTTACGCCTATAATCCTAACACTCTGGGAGGCTGAAGCGAGTGGATTGCCTGAGCCAGGAGTCCAGACCAGCCTGAGCCAGAGGGAGACCTCATCTCTAAAAAAATGGGTGTTGGGCAATGCCTGTGACTCAGTGCATAAGGCCCTGGCCCCATATACCGAGGGTGGCAGGTTTATTCAGCCCCGGCCAAACTGCAACAAAAAATAGCCAGGCATTGTGGCAAGCACCTGTAGTCCCAGCTACTTGGGAGGCTGAGGCAAAAGAATCACCTAAGCCCAGGGGTTGGAGGTTGCTGTGAGTTGTGATACCACGGCACTCTACCAAGGACAACAAAGACTATCTAAAAAAAAAAAGGTTCGGCGCCTGTGGCTCAATCGGCTAAGGCGCCAGCCACGTACACATAAGGTGGCGGGTTTGAATCCCCAGCCCGGGCCTGCCAAACGACAATGATGGCTGCAACCAAAAAATGGCCAGGTGCTGTGGTGGGCACCTGTGGTCCCAGCTACTTGGGAGGTGGAGGCAGGAGACTCGCTTGAGCCCAGGAGTTGGAGGTTGCTATGAGGTGTGATGCCATGGCACTCTACCCAGGGAGATAGCTTGAGGCTCCGTCTCAAAGAAATAAAAATAAAAAATAAAAAAAATTAAAAAATGGCCAGATGTTATAATAGGCACCTGTAGTCCCAGCTACTTGGGAGGCTGAGGCAAGAAAATCACTTAAACCCAAGAGTTTGAGGTTACTGGGAGCTGTGACATCATGGCACTCTACCCAAGGTGATAAAGTGAGACTCTGTCTCAAAAAAAAAAAACAAAAAAAAACAGAAAGTAAATTCCAGCCAGGAGGAAGACTGGGAATTTATGCCAGGAACTATTCTGGTCCTCAGCAGTAGACATGAGAAATTCTTTCACCACCAGTTTGCCTCCTTGCAAAATCAGGTGGTAGTAAAGGGCTGAATTGAATTCTTTCACTTCTAACAAAAATAACTGCCATCTTCAACATAGGCGATAGCAGTCATGACATCGCAACCACAGCCATCTCAGATATTCTAAAGTTGACCCCTATGGTCCAGGGCTGTTTACTCCCAACCTGGTGTCAGAGAAACAGTTGCAAAGGAATAGCCTAGGAAAGTATCCCCAGAAGAGTCCCCATAAGGGGACCGTTCAGGATTAGATTAGCAGTTACCTACAGACAGAGTGGCTGGGGCACAAAGCAGAAATCATCTATTCTCCTTACTCTTAGGCAATATGTCTGCAACTTGCTAAAAATGGCTCATCAAAAAAAAACATTGCATATCTGTACTTATAGAGAGAGCTAAAGTACAAAATGTTATTGATGAGTGATTCCAGGCGAGAAGTAGGCAGGTGTTCATCGTACTGTTTTTTTCTACCTTTCCATAGCCTTGACATTTTTCAGAATAAGCTGGGGAAAAGAAGAATCAAGAGTTTTTGTTAGGGCCGGGTGAGGTGGGTCACGCCTGTTATCCCAGCACTCTGGGAGGCCAGAGGATCTCCTGAGCTTACAAGTTCCTGCCTCTAAAAATAGCCAAGCATTATGGCAGGTGCTTGTGATCCCAGCTACTGGGGAGGCTGAGGCAAGAAAATTGCTTGAACCCAGGGGTCTGAGGTTGCTGTGAGCTATGACAACATGGCATTCTACAGGGGTGACAAAGTGAAACTCTTATCTCAAAAATAAAAATAAAAATAAGAGTTATTGTCAGCTGGGCACTGGTGGTTTAGGCCCATAATCTCAGCACTTTGGGAGGCTGAGGCAGGTGGATTGCCTGAGCTCAGGAATTCGAGCAGTGATGCCACGGCACTCTACTGAGGGTGACAAAGTGAGACTGTGTCTCAAAAAAAAAAAAGTCATTGTTCTTGGAATATGGACTAGAAATAAACAAAAGTCATCTCTGAAATTATTTTATCTATTAATTGCTATATGCATACATATGCCCATTTACCAAAAGATTCAAGGCAGAGTATAGGAAATACATAAAATAATGAAATAAATTTTTTAAATTAGAAATTAAGAAGTAAAGGTAGATATGTCTATGTGCTAAATATAGGGGCTTCACTGGGTATCTTGTTTTGTCATTTTTTAAAAATTAGTCATATAGGATTACTAACTTTTAGTCATAGTATGCTGCAGCAATAATTATAACTATAGATGGTGTATATTTATACCACAGAGCATGGAACCAAAACTCTCTTGAGGGTCATTATGTTACTGCTGTACCATCATTATCAACACCAGCGCAGTGAACGCCACAGACATGCATGTTTGTGCTCCTTTTGAATTATTTTTATTTTATTTACTTATTTTTTTCTCTAAGACAGAGTTTCACTCTGTAGCCCTGGGGTTGGGTGTCCTGGCATCATCACAGCTCACAGCAACCTCAAACCCTTGGGCTCAAGGGAGCCTTTTGCCTCAACCCCCCAAGTAGTTCCATGCCTGGCTAGTTTATGTTTTTGGTAGAAATGGGATTTCACTCTTGCTCAGGCTGATCTTCAACTCCTAAGCTCAAGTAATCCACCACCTTGGCCTCCCAGAGTGCTAGGATTACAGATGTGAGCCACTCTGCCACACCTGGATTATTTTCTTAAGGTAAATCTCTTGGAAGGGTTTTTCCAAGTCAAAGCATATGAATTTTTTTGTACTAAGACTTAAAAATTTTTTTGTTCTTAATTTATTGTGGTAAATATATTATACATAACATAAAATTTACCATTAAGTACACATTCATTTTCATCAAGTACATTCACAGTGTTGCCATCACAGTCATCCATTTCCAGGATACTTTTGTCATCTCCAACAGAAACCCAATAAGCAGTAACTCCTCCATGCCCCCTCTCTCCAGCCCCTGGCAACCTCTATTGTACTTTTTGCCTCTATGAATTGGCCTATTCTGGCAACCTCAGATGAAGTCATATTGTATTTGTCTTTTTGTGTCGGGCATATTTCACTAGGAATAATGTCTTCAAAGTTCATTCATGGTTTGGTATGTGTCAGAATTTCATTCATTTTAAGGCTGTTCCATTGATGGATATTCCACATTTTGCCCATTTGTTCATATGCTGATGGACCCTTGGGTTCTGAGTCATCCCTCTTAACTATTGTGAACTGTGTGTACATGTGTCTGTTTGAATCCCTCTTCTCAATTGATTTGGGATACACCTAGAATGACAATTGCTAGATCCAATGATAATTTTAAGTTTAAATTCTTAAAGAACCGCCATGTTTTCCATAGCAGCTGTACCACTGTACATTCTCAACTGAATGTATGAGCGTTCCAGTTTCTTTATATTCTTGCCAACACTTGTTTTTCATGTTTTATTTTGTTTAACAATAGACACTCTAGTGGGTGTAAATGGCGTTGGACACTTTTAAACCTTCTCAGACCTATTTCAAACTATTACACATCTGCCAATAATTTTCCTAGATCTATATCAGAATTGGTTATTATCATTCTCTCTCACCTTTGTTGTATAAGTGATGTTTTAGGGGGTTTTTTTGGCAGTTTTTTTTTTTTTGCTGGGGCTGGGTTTGAACCCTCCACCTCAGGCATATGGGGCCAGCGCCCTACTTCTTTGAGCCACAGGTGCCACCGTATAAGTGATTTTTTAAAAAGAAAGTTCTATGGTTTTAGCTTTCCATTCT